>ML873232.1:0-19348 GCA_009831015.1 Picea engelmannii | reverse complement strand
ATACCTTGCCACCGGAGCAAAGGTTTCATCATAATCTTCTCCCTCCTTCTGGGAGAACCCTCTGGCCATGAATCTTGCCTTGTATTTATCCACGCTTTCGTCTGCTGCATGTTTGATCTTGTATACCCATTTTGAGGTTACCACAGATTTTTCTTTAGGTCTGGGTACAATTTCCCATACTTCATTTTTCATAATGGATTGATATTCTTCCACCATAGCTTCTTTCCATTGTCCCTTTTGGACTGCTTCTTCAAATGTGGTAGGTTCTTCATCTAGGAGCTTCGTCATGTATGTTGCATAACTTGAGAATCTTTTCAGTCTTTTACTCTTCCTGGATGTTCCTTCTGGAACCTTGATTCTTTCTACGTCTTGTAAAGTAGCTTCAAGCCAAGTTGGTTGTTTCTTGGTTTTTGGTATGATATATGAATCAATGTTCTCACATGTCTCCATAGGATGATCAGGTTGATCTTTTTCGTTATTTTCGTTTTATGTGTTTTCTTCATTTGGTTCTTCAAGTTATTCTTCTTCTAAGATTTCTTCGATGGATTTTCTGAAGGCCATCCTTTCATTGAACGTTACGTCTCTGCTTACTTCTATCTTGTGTTGTTCTGGAATATATATTCTATAGGCTTTGGATGAATCACTATATCCCACGAATATCCTCTTCTTTCCTGAGGGTTCTAGTTTATTTATTTTATCTTTGGGAATATGAGAGTAAACTGGACATCCAAATATTCTTAAGTTTTATATGTTAGGTTTCTTACCTGAGAATGCTTCTTCTGGTGTCATGTCCTTCAATATACGATGAGGGCTTCTGTTATGTACATATATTGTCGTCATTGTTGCTTCTCCCCATAGGAACATGGATAGACCTTGATCATTCAATAAGGCTTTTATCGTTTCTTCAATAGATCTGTTCTTTCTTTTCGCTACACCGTTTTGTTGAGGATTATGAGGAACAGTTAGCTCCCTCCTAATCCCTGTTGATTTGCAGAATGCAACGAACTCCTTCGAGGTGTATTCTCCTCTATTATCTGTTCTTAATTTCTTGATCTTCTTGTTCGTAAGGTTTTCTATTTCTGCCTTGAATTCTTGGGACTTGTTGAATACTTCGTCTTTTGATTTCAATAGGTACAGCCACGTCTTTCTTGAATAGTCATCTATGAAGATTACGTAGTAGAGAGATCCTCCTAGAGATCTTATTGGCATTGGACTGCAAACATCTGAATGTATTAGATCTAGAATTTCCTTGGATCTGTTGTTGTTGCTTGGGAATGGTTTCTTGATATTCTTCCCAAGGGCACATCCTTGCAAATTCCTTCATGTGTGGATTTCAATTCTGGTATTCCTTCAACCATTTTTCTAAGGAAAGGTAATGGTTGATAATTGATATGAGCGTACCTTCTATGCCAAAGCTCATTAGGGTTGACTTCATCATGTACTAGAGCTTCTTCATTTCGTTCTAGTAGTCTATACAGATTTCCTTCATGACTTCCAATAACCCTAGCATCCTCTATGCTGGAATTCTTATCCCATGATAACACCTTTCCATCCATGAAGGCTATTATGTTTCCTTTGTCTTCTAAACATGATATTGATACAAGATTCTTTTCTAAACAAGGTACATATAAAACATTGCTTAAGTGAACATGATTACTTGATTCCAACTTGATGGAGGCTTTTCCAAATCCTTCGACGGGGTAAGTGCCTTTGTCTCCAAGCTCCACTTTGTACGATGTCTTTCTCTCATTTAGATTCGACAGTCTGGCTTGATCTCCGGTCATGTTCCTAGAAGCTCCACTATCGATTATCCACATATCATCTTCAATCATCCCGGTAAGTTCTTAGTAGTGTAAGAGACTGATTGTTTCACACATGTCTTCGGTTGACTGGTAACTGGTCATGCCTTGATCCAAAACTTCAACTTCGTCATTTCTGTCTTCTAAGAGAGCCAAGAGGTGCGTTGAGTTAGGGAACATCTGAATATCTTCTTCTTGGGCGAGATACTCCATCACAAGGTGTCGGATCGGAGATTTAGGGTTTTTGCAACTGTTGCTGCTAGTAACCCTAGCTGCAATGTTTTTGGAAGCTGCTCCTGCTAGTAACCCTAGCGGCAGTTCCTCAACGAGCTCAATATCTAGCGGTTATGCTTCCTTCCAGCGTTTTAGGCTGACTGAAGGGGGGTGGGCCCATAACCTGTTAGAATATAGAAGATTGTGCTTGTTTTACCATTGACGATACCCTCGTCACCCAACCACAGGCCGAAGCCACCCTCCGAGCACCTTGACCTTGACAGAGAAGAGAATCCTGGTAGCAATCCAATAGCCAAGAGAGGCTAATGCACCAAGCAAGAATAGAACCCAAGCTGATCAGATAATCCCACCCAGAGGCTAGCACACACCTTCCCAGAAACTTGCGCACAAGCTGCAACTGCACCTGTGTAGATCCAGTTCTCTCTGCAACTGCTGAGATGTGTATAATGAGAACTGGGGCCCTGTATTTATAGTAGTCTGGGCAGTTTAACTGGGGCCGACTTCTCCTTCTGGGTATTAATAAATTCATATTAAATATATTTCTACAGCTGACAACTTGTCTAGGGTTTCCTTCACTTCTTTGCTTCCTTCCAGAGTATTCTAATCTTGTCATAGGTCACAATAGAGGTTCATACCTCCCGAAGCTACCATAATATTAACAATATCCATGTCAAGTAAGACAGGTCATGGCCACCAACATACACTATGGATCCATGCCAATATGACTCAAATCTAAACATAGCCACAAAAAATACATTGTGGATCTATGTGTTAAAGACTCAAATTTTAACATAGCCATGAGACATACACTATGGATCTATGCAACAGTTCAATCTGAATATACTCCAACATAACCTGAATCTATCAGAAAAGATCCAAGGTCTTCATCTCCACCATTCTATAGTATGAATCTAACCATGTGAATACATGTGTTGAAGTCGAACATGGTAGAAACCACTTGATTACTGATCATTAATGGATATTGTTAACAATTGCAAGGGAAATCACCATTAATGTCAATGAGTCCCAAGGTACACTAGTACAATCCAACGGGTGCGAATTTGTGAGTTGAAGTCGAACACTCGGTGGAATCTCCCAATCAGGGGTCAATAATGAAAACCCACTATTGAAAGCAAGGAAACCTGCCATTGAGGTATACAAGTTCCAAGGTACCACTTAGTTTCTAAGTCTAATTCCTGGATAATGACTTGGAGTCTACAAGAAAATACTCGCCACAAGAGGGCCTTAATGTATCTCCCATCAATGACACGAAACAAGTAAAAAGATTTGAAATAGATCAGAGTAACAAGTGATTCAGGACTGACTCAGGGATGGTCGACGCAATAGAAGGCTTAAGGACTCTAAAAATGGCCGATGCAATAGAAGGCTTTTCGGGTTGAACTTCTCTTTGAACATATTGGTTACACAACAATTGTCTTGGAAACACTGACTCAACAACATGGATCACAAACCAATTTGTAATCTTATAAAGGAGTATGATCAAGAGACAAGCGAATTTTTGCAACCATAACACAAAGCGAGTGAAAGGGTGTCATGTTCAAGAGTGACTTACTTCCATAGAATACAGGTTTAAACACATTTCTTTCCCAATTTCCCCCACCATTTCTGGCGAGTACCTCTTTATTTTTACACAAGCTTGAGGAGGATAAAATATGCTTGAACTGTAAGCTCATCCTTTGGATGAGTCCCTCGGAGTATGTTTAATGAACCCTAGGAAGGAGTGGTTCAGTCCCATATGGGCCTTTCGATGTTAGTTTTACGAGTCCAAAGAAAGCAAACTCGATGGTCTTTTCATATTTATGGAGTTTGAAAAGAACTTATAGAGGACTCCATACTTTTTCTAATCATGCTTAATTAGAGTATTCCTTTTTCGTAAAGTAGTCTGGTGAGACTGAAAAAGAGATAAACTACCGCTCAACAGATGTGCTTTCTAATTCAATTTAACGAGCGTGAAATACAATGAGATCGCTCGACAATCTTTTCATATTTAGAGAGTCTGAAAAGAGCTTAAAGAGAACTCCAGGGGGTTCCTTTTTCATATAACCTTTACGAGTCCAAAAAAGTGATAAAAGTATACTCAGTTACAGTCTCGGGTATTCACGGGCATGATAAAGAACAAAGACTAAGCTCGGCATTGTTTTCATTTTTACTCAAGCTTAAAACAAAACAAAACTATGCTTGGGATATATTTTATTTTTACACAAGCTTAAAACTAAACAAAACTATGCTTGGACCTGGTTTCATTTTTACACAAGCTTGAAACAGATGAAACTATGCTTGGGGTAGGATTGGTTTCATTTTTACACAAGCTTGAAACAGAGGAAACTATGCTTGGGGTAGGATTGGTTTCATTTTCACACAAGCTTGAACCAAAGTAAAAACTATGCTTGTGACTTCCCAACGCATTATCCAGGGATGGTTGGTACTTTTCCCCCAGCTTAAGAAGTTAGCGCCTTAACTTCAGCATGAAGTCCAGAGGCTGTAAGCATTTCCCCCCAAGCTTCATTTCGTCCAACGACACAGGAGGATGAAATGAAAATTCAAATACTATACGTAATGAAGTACTTGACTCAATCGAAGAGGGGGGAAATCTATTTCATTTTTTAACGAGCTTGACACAGGAACATGAACTATGCTCGAGACGGGCTATTTTATTTTTTAATGAGCTTCACATAGGAGAAGAACTATGCTTATAACCTTTATTTCATTTTTAACGAGGTTTCCACAGAGACGCAAAAACTATCCTCATAAGCTTTGTTTCATTTTTTAACGAGGTTGCCACAGAGATGCAAAAACTATCCTCATAAGCTATGTTTCATTGTTTAACGAGGTTGCCACAGAGACACAAAACTATCCTCATAGCTGGTTTCATTTTTTAACAATCTTGAAATTAGAAAACCATGCTCAGAGTTGGTTTCATTTTTTAATGAGCTTAAAATCAGAAAACCATGCTCAAAGTTGGTTTCACTTTTTAATGAGCTTGAAATGAGAAAACCATGCTCAAGTCTCTCCTCGTGATCATGTCTTCCAAGAGGACAATGTTCTGGAAGGACACCATGTCAAGGGACAAAACTTGGTCATGGCTTCCAATAGATCTTCACTGGATGAAAGAACAACACTTTGGAAGGAACACATGTCATAGGCCATGACAGGGGTAAGGAGATCAGTCTCTAAAATCCCTATCAAAGAGACCACCATGTCAACTATCCGATCCAAGTCATAAGAGACTATGCTTACAGTGAGAGGCTCATTTTGATCGGTAGCTGAAGGCATGGGAGACAACGCCACATAATTGACCAATGGCGGGGGCAATATCTTCTGTGTATATGAACTGTTTAGGGAGGTCATTGAGTTGATGGTCAAGTCAGGGCCAACAAACAAAATTTGATCAATAGTCACAATTATTCCATCGTGAGGGAAAGATATCACACGAAAAATAGTGGACACGATATCTTTCATGGCATAAACATAATCTCCCCTAAGGAGTAAATCGAAATCCAAGGGATCTTGGATTACCATGACGTCAATAAAGACAATTTTCCCTCCTAAAGTTATTGGAAACTGAGGAAGGCTCCCCAAAGGTTCATTGGATCTTTTGTTAAAAGCTAACAAATTCTGTGTAACTGCCACAAGTTGAGGACAACCCAAATCTTGCCAAGCAATAGAGGACAAAAAACTAACAGATGCACATTCGTCCACCAGCGTCTGAGGAATGTCCCGACCACAAACCTGTACTGTAATCTTGAAAGGAATGTGAGAGGGAAGACGAGGTCCAGTTAGCGCACCCCAATCAAAAAGGATGGCTTCATTACTTGGAGGGGGTTCCACGAGAGAAGGAGGAATGCCCCCTAGCACGGTAGATTCTGTATCAACAAGAAAAACATGAGCAATATCAGGTTTACTCTCTAGCAGGAGAGTAGGATCGACCGATGATGGGATCAGATCGACCACTTGGGTTTCATTCTCCAAGGGGAGAATGGGATCGACAGATGGAAATGGATCGACCACTTAGGTTTCACTCTCTAATGGGAGAGTGGGATCGACCGAGGATGAGATCGGATCAACCACTTTGTCAACTGGTTCAACTGAGGACATGACCAGATTGACTACCTGATCAACCAGACTGACCAACAAAGGGACCGGATTGATCATTCCATTAACTAAAGGTGGGTTGAGAGAAATCCTACAGTAAGCAGTCGAAAGTCGAGGCTGGGAAATAGTCATGTCTTCCAGTAATTTCAAGGCTTCATCCAGACGAGGGCAAAGGTGAGTTTGATGACTCCCTCCGCATAACCTACACAAGAACTTGACGTTACTTTTCTTCTTCCCAACAATATTTTGACTAGTTGATGGGAGGTCATCAAGATGTTGTTCAGAGGCTGACAACATGGGTCGATGAGGGTGTGTATACCATGCTTATATAACCTTGGATAGACTAGGGCAATCCTTAAGAATATAAATACCCTTACAAATCCTGCAAGGGTACTTGGGCTTACGGGTTGTTTGGGTGATTGTGGCATCATAAACACTCCCAACACGATTAACAGTAGCTGGTTGTTTTCCAAAATGTCTGGCAGTGGTTGGAAGTTTGGACCCTTGCTTATTTTTCTTCTTCTTCTTATCCATCGGGTTACTAGCTTCAGAGCTTTCACTCGATGAAGAAGATGAAATGGAAGAAGACCTTGCAAGTGAAGAAGGCGAAGAAGATCTTACTCGTGAAGAAGGTGAAGGCTCAACATGAGGTTGATGTTCTTGGGGGGAAGTGCTTACAACCAAATCACTTGTTGTATTCAGGATTACCGAAGTGGAGAATAACCATACCGGTAATCCAATTACGAGACCTGGAAGGCTCAAAGTAGCGATGTAAGGAGGACCAATGTTTCTGTAAGAAGGAAAAATAAAAGGTTCCCCCGGAGCAGGGGTTGCTTCTTTGGTCATTCTGGGAACTGACACCATTAAACACAGATCCAACCTAGAGTCTGCTAGGGAAAACAAACAACACACGCTAAAAATTTAGGAAGCAAGCAAACAAACAAAACCTTCTCACAATGAATGCACTAGTTGGTAATGAAATCCAACATCGCGGGAACAATGTAAGAAGGCGTTGAGATAGAGCCGGTGGAAAAGTTACGTTGACAACCTGCTTAATGAACTTATGCCTTGGTGCAAGCTTCCACATAATAAACATGGATTTACCCTGCAAGGAGCCCGAGTGAGTTTGGACAACGTTGATTCCAGGTACAGCAAAGACTTTCCCCTTCACCGTCACCTCCTGTATTAACCCTAAAGAAACGCCACTAAGGTTACCAAATACAACAATGATGCCTAGGGAAATAGTCAACAGTCCATATACGTGCAAGGGTAGGGTAACTGAGCCCGAAATCGACTTGAGAAGGCCCACACAGGGTTGTTTTCTCAAGTGACTCCCAATAATACGCGCAACCACTACACTAGGACCAACAAAGCAGGGTTAGGACAAAATGTAATAAATGGATTTCACTGCTCCCTAACTCAAGATTCGATGTTTGTTTATAGCTTTGGAAAGTTATCTTTCACACCTATTCCAAAGCCCTACAACTAATCTAATGTAGGTTACAAAGAGCCCTAGAAATAAAAGTTTCTAGTTAGATTTTAATTAGTGTGTAAATTTTATTAACTTGTTGTTACTCAAGAGGAAAATGGCGTGGACTAAATGATGTTTTGACCGACTCTAAACTTATGTAAATAAATGAAGATGCAAATATTTCACTTCAATGAAAGCTATATTACGAGAAGGAGAAAATGTTGATCATTCCCAGATGCACAATGTCCCAAAATTTTATTAAACTCATCGATATCAAGATCTTCAAGAAATGACCCAAAGCGACTGAACACCAATACACGATTCGACCATGAGGGGACCAAAAATGCCAAAAATCATGCAATGTTCGCTACCCCAAATGCAAACATGCCCCCAACTAATGCAAAACAAGAATTTAAAGCTTTTTATTTCAAAGATACACTAAAAGCAATAGCGAGTTTCTTCAAAACAAAAGCAACCCAAACTAATTTTTTTCTTTTAAAACGAACTATTCAGAAAAAGAAGTGCTTTCACTAAATATTTCTAAAGAAAAAACAATGCTTTGTAACTGAAAGACACTCAAAGCAAGAGATCTCAAATATTTCATAAGCAAACATGCTAAAACAAAGCAAAAAATGGCTTAAAGCATATTCAAAGTTATCAAGCAGACTGTAATCAAACCCAACAAATCACCACAAACACTTATCTAAGATCTAGGTAAGCAAAAACCAACAAACACTAATTTTTCACACAATCGTCACAGGCTACTAGACTAACACAGTGCGACAATCATGATCGTCGCAGGTCATAGGAGACCACAGTGCGACAATGTCGCACTGTCTCTCAAGGAAGGGTGCGTCGATCAAAGAAAATGTGGAAAAAATAAAAAAGCATGAAGGTTTTCCAGGGAAATAAACAGTCAGAGAGTCAATCTGGATCTCCCAGTGACTCAAAAGACAGAACCTAGGCAATCAAAGAAACAAAGAAATCAAAAATACTACTAGGAAAACAATCCCATCCCCAGTATGGTCGCCAATTTTGTTTCAGGACAAATCAGTAAGTGCGGACACAAACTGATCTCCCTAGTTTCACCCTGAAACTAGAACAAAACAAGACAATATACTAAACTTTCCTTAGATTTTAGTTACCAAATAAGAAGAGGATCCAAAACATACCTTTTAAATGTTGTATACCTGACCTCACCAATGTGATCCCAGCTTCGTCATAAGGCTTATGGAGAAGTATCTGCAAAGAACCACAAGCCAATGAAGATAAGAATAACAGAGTCTATTCGATATGAAACTATGTATGTGATCAAGGAATCATACAATATGGACAGATAACATTCATATAGGAATGAAAAAATATATTTGTATTAAAGAATGTGGAAGAAAGATACAACTAGATGCCTTGATGTTGTCAGGTTCCTTCCAACAGTTCCTTGCTTCCCACACACTTATGCTCCAAGGATTTTGAGACTATAGATCTGACAGCTACTTATGATCTCAGATTGAAAAAGCGAAGCTCGAATCCAACATAGGCCCAAACACTCCATATGAATTAGCTATAGCTAAAGCTAATCCAAACTCTTAGCTAGATTAATATCTCATTAGTTGAATCTCTATAACTAAGTTGAAGTTCCAAAAATTCTCTAACCATTCCCAAGCTAAATTCCCAAAGGAGAGACCCCCTCCTTTTATAAGTTGAAAAAGATAGGGTGAGGAGGTTAGGATGACCCCATTGGATCTGGGATGCGACTCAGATCCAAATCAATCGTAGGCCACCTTACCCTCGAATATTCTATTCTAGAAGCATCGAGAAGCTTCTCTTTTTCTTCGTACGGGCGATCGTCGCACACTTAACACTGAGCAAACTATGACAATGTCGCAGGCCACTGTGGTACAACCTGCGTTGATCCTAGATTGTCGGACCCTTAACACTGAGCAAGGTGCGACGATCCTTCTTATAGGGATTTTTACAAAGGAAAAGATAATTTCATCTCTCTGGGGAAGTTCATCTTCAGTCCTCTTCCACAATTAAGGCAATATAGCCTTCTAAAGACAAAGGATAGGTGTACATCATTAACGATCATAGGGGTGATGAAAATAATGTGTAATAGTCAACCTCTCGGCCTCATAAATACACGAGATTCTACGAACTTTATGACAGGTTAGAGTTTTTCTTAGGATTCAGGATCCTCCCTTACTCACAAAGGATTTTCCCTAGTTATAGGTCACCCCATCACTAGCAAAATGATGTTTGTGTCCATATCTTGCAAACTTTTCTCTAACTACCGAAGGTCTTCAAGGATACAATAGTCTACTCTCTTTCAGTATTACAATTAGATACAAAATTATAGTGTCATAGTAACATAATCAAATTCTCAGGAGATCATCATACTAAGTGTAAGCATTTATATTTCCCATAATACCAGACATTTACATTCACATATCTTTCATTTTCAAATTCTAACAAGTCAAATACTTATCTTATAAGGAAATTTTCGCCAATACCAACTGATTGAGAGAGGAAACCTTTCCTCCTAACCTTAGGCCTTATTGTAGAGTGCCTTCCTACAGTATGCCACCCCCGTGCCAAGCCATGATACCACCAAGGAATTTTGACTCAGCCAGATCCCAAACTTGTGATGACCTAGGAAGGTTACTCTCCTTCCTCCTCTGACACAATAAAAGCTACCCACGTCCCACTAAGCTCGGGGTATCTGCAGGTTTATCAGGTGGTTTCTCAATTGGATTTCCTCTACACAAGTGAGTCCCTTCTATGCTAAACAGTCCCTCGGCAATCTCCCCTTACTAGTGTTGGTTTTTGTTTAGCAAGAACCAAGATGTAGCCCATTATTTTAGGAGTTAGAAAGACAGGTCTTCTTAGTTCAGGGTGATCGTTAACATTTTAGGAAAGCTTCCTATTTTCTTCAATAAATCTCTTCTTCTTCTCCTTCCTCTCTTCAATCAATATCTCTGAACATCTTTGTGTGATATGTTTCTCGACCCACTCGTTGGTTCTGCTTGTTCTCTGATTGTTTTGTTGATTGAGCGTTTGTGTCTCTTGTGTCGTGTTGTGTGTGCCCTTACGTGTGTTATGTTCTTATTTCCCATCCCCTCGGGAAATGTTATGCCCTACCCTATGGATAACTAGGGAGAACACATCTTGAGGCCCACAGATCCTAGACATAGAGTACCGAGAGGCAGACCACTTGAGCATGGCCCTGGAGGGCCCCTCTTTTCATCAATGCAGTCCATTTATCACCAACAATAGTATCCATCCCACCAGCCTGGTCCTGAAGTAGCGGTTTGTCTTACTCCATGATGTAACAATTCTGAGTATCATGGTATGTATTAATCCGATTTTTGAAGCACTTGAATATGTTGTATTGAATCCTTTTTTATTTCATGACATTTGCTTGGAAAATATGCTCTTTGCCTCATTCATACCTAGAGGGGTGGAATAGTGCCCTAGTCAGTTTATTTCCCTTTAGGAAGGGTTTCCACTGGGTGGATCTGTGAAAACTCATCGTCCATCCCTCCATACTTACCACTTTCCATCTTTATTCCTTCCATCTCCCCTATCCTTGTCTGGGCATTAGGATTGGCTACGCTAGGAAGGGTTGTACCTTGCCTTGTGGGAAGAAGGGGCTAAAGGCCCAGAGGGTAAAACTAGTTGGCAAGAGTTAAAAGCTAATGTCGAAACCTTTGAGATGCTTCGCCCAGGGATCCCCGAGAAAGTAGTGAAAGGATTCTCAGTAAGAAAAGGGGACCCATAAGATACATAAACACTCAAGGTACTAGTTGATGGATAGGAGGTCTCATCATGAGCCGACCTACTCTGACCATGGGCATGTAATGGTATGACACTACCACATATCTGGCCATCAAACCAGGGTAGTGGCTCTTGGTGGCATAGCCAAGAGAAAGGGGGTCTCATCACGAGCCAACCTTCTCATTTTCATGAAGTGTTTGTGGATAACGTTTGCACCTCTGGTCATCAAGCCAGCACAGTGGCCTTCAACGTTTCCCTTGGAAGAAAAAGATCAAAAGAAATAAAGCTAAGAATAAAAGGAAATGAATGGGATAGGAAACAATTTCATTCATGACAAGGTGCAGCTCACCCTCTACAAAGGCACCCACAAGTAAGGCTTTACATTTCCCTGTTATTACATGTACCCCATGCCGAAATACTTACCCCATGCCACCTCATACACTTACATGACTTGGATTAGATCCCACCTGGGAAACACCCCAAACTTAAGGGAGATTATCCTAATAGGACACCCTGAGACCTTCTCCAAACCTAACTTATCAAATTGCATAACATCTTTGAGCATTTTCCTGGGTTAAGGGGGGGGTTGATGCACATGTTTGGGTAATTTAATTATTGGATGTGATTTACATGCTATGATTCATGTGATTTGTGAACCCCTGGAGGGCGTACTTGTTGTTGCTGCGGGACCTTGCACGATGGATAGGTACACATGAGGGAATGATTAGCTCGAACCTTCATGAGTGCTTAAAGCCCATAGATAGATGTTGCAGCCCCAACCATGGGTAAGAAGAAACTAAATATTTTCACTGGGAAAAAGAAGGACATTGCCTTTGGAGGCACCCTGACAGACCTAGACCCAGGGGGATCCTGCTCTTCCACATGGACGTCACCATCATGACCCTGGATGTCATCCAGAGATAGGGTTTTCATTTTGGAGGCAATTATGAGCCTGGTGGCATGTGTGGACATCATCTAGGGCCTCTGGAGGCTAAGTACCATACATTTTAGGCTCAACGTTCCACCTTAGGGCTTCAATGTCACCCTAGAAGGGCATGACGTCACCCTTGGGGATGTCTTTAGGTGATAATTACTTTTTATTATGTCAAAATTGGATTTTATTGTAAATTGGCTAGGTCGGCCTTAATTTTGACCTAAAATTAATTAAGGGTCAAAGTTTTGTATAAATAAACATAAAGCACATTCATTTTTACATAACAACTCTCACTTGGAGAGAAGAGGTCTGAAATTTGCACCCTAGTGAGGGCTATTGGATGAAATTGTGAGGCACATGCTTGTATAAGGATATTTTTTGCAACTTGGATCAATCTTGGAAGTTTTTATGGTGATCTTGCATGGTATTTTCATGATTATTCTTGGTGCAAGTAAGTAAAATCTACATTTTTTGTCATCTATTGAATTGTTTGTGTATGGTTGTATTTGCTCATACAATATTATGAAATTGCATGGTATACTTAATGCTTGAAGTAAGGAACTTAAATTTCTACTTTCTTACTTTCTATTTGTCAAGCTTTTCATTGAATTGGTCTAGTGACTAGTGAAACCCTAGAGCCCTAAATTGCTAGCACTCTAAGGAGTTTGACCTAGTTATATTTGCATAAGTTTTATTCCATAAGAAACCTAAGGAGAGCAAGGTGTTAAGGCCTAGAATTGCCTACACCCTAGCATCTTGTCTCTTGAGGTCAATGTATAGGGGAATTTAAGTTACTACTTCTCCTATGCATTTTCCCTCTTAGACTTTTGTGCATTATCAAATTGATTTGCAGCCTTAGAAGAAGTTGTCCACTTTGACTCCATAAGCCCTAGAAGGCACTAGTTCTTGCCTTTCTCTTGTTGAAGGATTGTTCAAACACTTAAACACTCTTCTCCTAAGCTTTTACCAACTATGTCTAACCCTAGTTTAGCCTTGATCACTAACTTATTTTTGTTGTTATGAATGTTTGCTATAACCATCTAATTGTAGCAAATTTTCTGCATACTCAACATTAATTGCTAGTTAATCATTTCAGAAATTTCTTATGACAATTTATTATCATTCTACTTAGTCAATGTTATCTTTTCATTGTCTTTTCAAGCTTTTCTGAGGAGTATTTGCTGCAGTTGTTACATTTTATCAATTGTTGTTGTAAACTTATTAATTGTTGCAATTTTATATCAGCTAGCACTTATTGTCACTGTCCATTGTCTACTGAGGTGTTATTATCATATTTGTACTTGGAATTATTGTATATGTATGTTATATCGTCTTATTCAGGGAAGATACATCAAGCACTTCATTAACCTCATGTTTTTAGACACGAATCTAGTGACTTTGGTAACCAGTGAGAGGGGGGAATATATCTTGAACATAAACCTAATTTTCCATCCCTTTAGGTTACTAGGGACTCCTCCCCTAGGGTAGACCTTGCCTATCCCTAGAAAGTGGGGATTTCCTATTAAGGTGACAGTGATAGGATATCTTGTTTGTTACACAAATATCCATTACTTGCCTTGGGCTTTGGGCAAGTATAGATTGTGCGATAACAGGAACATCATAGCTTCCTGCAGACGCCACCTATAATCCGTGGTTCTTATTTCTAAAGAAGTATATCAACATAGCCTTGCTATCAGGTTATTTTAATTGGCCCTTGCCTTATTCAAGGGTCAACTGCCAACATTCACTAATTGTTCCAATCACCCCTGTGACTCCTTTTATTGGTCACGTGGCTCTTCACAGGTCTGGTGCGTTGAAGATGTGAGGTTATGCTTAACGATCATAAGTAAGCTTATTAGACAAGCTTCCTATTTTCCTTACAAATGCACTTCAACTTCCTTCGAACTAAACCATTCAATTGGCCCTGCCTCGTCAACTTTCTCTGGTGCATCATGGCTAGTACTATCAAGGTTGTTGCTTCTTGGTCAGTGGTTTGGTTTTTTTATTAAATTAAACATAGTCATGTGTTTCATAGCACAATCATGTAATCTTAACATTATTACAATCTCGGGGGAAAACAGGGTGTTACACTTCTTCATTACTACTTATAAGGCCTCCATCTTTTTAATGTTGGAATACTAAGAGGGTGGGGTGAATCAGTATTACCTCCTTTTTAACAATTAGCAGTTACTTTTTATATTTTATTGATTATCACAATGAATCAACAATGAATTGTATGCAAAATCAATTATATAAATATATTTAACATCAATTACAAGGTTTATAAAGAATAGTGAAGGACACCAATACTCTTTAGAGCACCAACTATAGGAGACACCAATCCCCTTCTTCTGGTCACCAACCCTAGGAAGCACCAACTCCCTCATCTTTAGGGCACCAACCCTAAGAAGCACCAACTCCCTTGTATTTAGGGCACCAACCCTAAGAAGCACCAACTCCCTCGTATTTAGGGCACCAACCCTAGGAAGCTCCAACTCCCTTATGTTTTACAATTTTCTTAGTAAGGATATGAATCCTTCCATGTTCTTCCCTTCCACCCTCACTTCATAAGAACCAACAGTTCTTCTTCTTGGACTCTGCTTATGTTTTGATCTTCTTAACTGGACTGCAGAGACACTTTCTTCTCACTACTCTTTCTCGTTTATATATTCTTCCAACTGGTGTGAGCTATGAAACATTGTGTCCCTTTGTTTGGACCTTCGCACCTCTTCATTTCAATATTAACAATAATCTCTATTATTATTCAACCATTAATGTTAATTCTTTTAACTTAGTGAGAGTTATTTTCGTAAATTGATCACAGGTATGGATTGATTTCCTTTTAACTCAATTCCATATCTCTGCAAATATTGCAGAAATCGAGTTCTGCTGAGGCGCTTCCTTCAAACCATTTACATATGACCATACGCGCAAGACCACATGCTTATTAAATTAATTGTTGCTTTTTATTTCGCCCTTTGTTTCTTTATTCCATATGAACACATGCGGTGACCAGGCGCTAGGCCAAGTGAGTGCTTTATCACTTTATCTAAATCAACGGTCAAGTTTTAATCTACCGATGAGATGGACGATTCTCGTTTATTTTGGGAATTCGAGACTTCAACCTTCGCGACTTCCAGCCTCTCTACAAATCTCCCAAATAACAAACGCGTGTCCATAATCTTCAACAGTTGAGAATGCACCCAAAGTGTTCTTCAGATCAGACGACACATGTTCACTTCAAGACTTCGGGACTTAGGACATTTGCTAGTGGTGAAACTCCTGAAGTAAAACTCTCGGAGTGACGTAACTTGATGATGTCACTTGATGACATGGCACGGGTTGAGTAGTTGCCACGTGTCACTCAGATTCGTGATTTACACGTACCTAAAATGTCGATTTCATCTTGACACTTGTCATTATCTGACTGTGCCACGTGTTCTTACTGACATCACTGTCGATGACGTGGGCTCTCAATGTGAGTGATACGTGTCTTATTCTCGTGACTTCGGAACTTCAACCTTCGGAACTTTGGGTAATTCGATTTCTCCACTTCTCAATTCTCCCGAAGTGAGATTCCCTGAAGTGTAACCTCCTCACAACTTTTAACCCGAAATGAATGTTGTTCATTGATCATGATCTTATATCAACGACTCGATCTATTTGCAATGTTGCTTTGCCTAGTTTTAAATCCAACGGCTCTTCTCCTTTGCTTATCCTATCCTTCCACTTAACTTGATCCAACGGTTGATGTGGATTGCATAACCATAACTTGCGCGTGGTTTAGCTCGTCGCCCAAAATCTGCAATTTGAAGTTGTGCAATTATTGATGGATCAACCACAGTCGTCGATCTTTGAGTCGATTAGATCTAACAATATAGACTAATTGCGGGATTGGAACTAGTGTGTTGTTTAATTCTCCTTTCGTTCTCCGCAATCTATCCATGCCGTTGATTTGGCGCTTGCGTATCTAATAGTCTTGGTTTGTCCTATGGGGATTTTGATCCCGATCACGTTTATGCACTGCGCTTTCCTTTCTGAGCTTCATGTGCATCATCGGTTGTTGACATCAATGACAGTATGTCCAACAATCTCCCCCTTTTTCATTGAGGGAAACACTCTAATTTCATACATACTCCCCCTATGATGATGCTTTTCTCTATGAAGTTACTCTCCCCCTTTGACATCAATGGAAAAGGTTTGCTCCCCCTAGGGTAATGCTCCCTTGACCATTCGATTTTTAATGAGGTTTTTGAATTACTCCTAATTTTTGTCGGAGATTTTCAAAAGTACTTTTGGGTAGAGGTTTTGTGAAAATGTCTGCAATCTGTTCTTTAGTGTCTACATGCATAATTTTGACCACCTTTTGGGTAACCTAATCTCTTAAAAAATGGTATTTGATTGGTATGTGTTTAGTTTTAGAATGCATCACTGGATTTTTTTAGATTCTTATGGCACTAGTGTTCTCATAGTTAATAGTAATAGGATTATTATATTTTATTTGTAGGTCTTCTAATGTTTGTTTCATCCAAAGGACCTATGTGCAACATGATGTAGCAACAATGTATTATGCCTCTGTTGTAGAAAGAGATGTGGATGTTTGTTTCTTGCTTGACCATGCCACTAGACTTCTTCCCAAGAAAAATACTCCTCCACTGGTGTTTTTTCTATCATCTATGCTACCTGCCCAATTAGCATCAATATATGAAGTTAGGTTGAAATTCTTATCTTTTGGATACCACAATCCAAATTCTAGGGTTCCTTGAAGGTATCTTAATATTCTTTTTACTGCTTTTAAGTGTGTTTCTCTAGGTGCAGACTAAAATCTCCCCACAAGTCCTACAGTCTGCATGATGTCAGGTCTCGTTGTTGTTGAGTAGAGTAAACTTCCAATCATTGATCTATACATCGTTTGATCCAATTTTGGTGAGTCATCTTCTAGACTTAGCTTACATCCAGTGACCATGGGAGTACTCATGGGTTTATTGTCTTCCATTTGAAATTTCTTCAACATGTCTTTGATATATTTGGGTTGTGAAACAAATATTCCAATTTTTGTTTGATTTACTTGTAAACCTAAGAAAAATGAAAGTTCTCCCAGCATAGACATTTCAAACTCTTCTTGCATTTTTGTTGCAAATTTTCTGCTTAATGTAGTGAGATTACTCCCAAATATAATGTCATCTACATATGCTACCACAACAATCATGTTTTGATCCTCAATTTTGATATATAGGTTGTTGTTAGTAGTCCCTCTCTTGTATCCCTATTTTTGTAGATATTGATCAAGCCTAGAGAACCATGCTCTGGGGGCTTGTTTAAGACCATATAGGGCCTTTTTGGTTTGCACACAAGTCTTGGTTTTCTGATAAAATGAATCCTTCTGGTTGCTCAATGTAGACTTCTTCTTCTAGTGTTCCATTAAGGAATGTTGATTCGACATCCATCTGATAGATTTTGAAATCTCTGAAGCATGCAAATGTTAGGAACATTCTAATGGCCTCAAGTCTTACTACAGGAGCGAAGGTTTCATCAAAATCAATACCTTCTACTTGGGAATATCCCTTGCAAACTAATCTGGCTTTATTCTTTATAATTTCCCCATTTTCATTTAATTTGTTCTTAAATATCCACTTAGTTCCTATCACATTCTTGTTCTTGGGTCTTGGAACTAGTTCTCAAGCCTGATTCTTTTCTATTTGATCTAGTTCTTCATTCATTGATTTTATCCAATCTTTACTTTTGACAGCTTCTTTAATGGACTTAGGTTCAATTAAGGATAACATTGCTTGTTATGAGTCAAAGGTTGGTCTCCTTCTTGTTTCTACTCTTACACTTTTATCTCCAATGATCTGGCTTTCAAGATGATTCTTCTGAACTCTTTTTGATGGAGCTCTTGGCAAGGGTGTTTCTTCATTGTCTTCTTCATCAGTGCGTGGTTCATTTTCCTGTGTTTCATCATCATTTTCTTGTTGAGATTCTACATCATCCTCCTCTTGTTGAGATTTTATATCATCGTCTTCTTGTTGAGATTTTTTATCAAAGCCTTGGGATATTCCCTTTTTTAGATCCTCTTTTTTACATTTGCACTTTCCACTATTTTTAGTAGTCTGAGATTATAACATCTGTATGCCTTTTTATTCGATGAGTATCCTAAGAATATTCCTTCATGATATCTTCGGTCAAACTTTCCTAGGTTATCTTCATTCTTTATGTAACATTTACTTCCAAAAATTCTAAAGTGTTTTACAGAGGCTAGCCTCCCAAACCATAGTTCATAAGGGGTTTTGTCATGATTGGGTCTCAACTGAGCCCTATTAAGTATGTGAACTACTGTGTGGATTGCATCTCTCCAGAATTTGTCTGGAAGTTTGGCTTCATTTAGCATAGTGTTACACATCAATATTACTCGATTTGATAAGTGTCGCATGTTGTTCACAAGTGTCGCAAATGTCAAACAAATCATACTGCCATGATGACGACACTAAGGAGACACTCAGAATACCTTAGACCCCTGATTTGGAGGAAGAAGGATGGTTAACTGAAGTCAAGAATCTATTTTCACCTGAATGGAGATCTTAAACTAGGGTTTTGAGGGAGAGTGCTCCCCTATGGCACCCTTAGGAGCGTTGGGGCTCCCCCAGAAGGTACTGGGGAGCGTTATAACACCAAATCACCCCTCTGAAGGAGTGCTACCCATCTTTGAAGCGCTGGCACTCCCCTTCAGCCTATTAGGGAGCGTTATAGCACCCCGATGCCCCTTTTGAGCGAGCGTTGTCTAATCTGGGCAGTGGTAGATCTGTTGAGGAGAATAAGAGGAGGATTTTTCAAGTTTGGAAGGCAGTTGCATTCGAATTCTTGGTTCAATCAGAAGATCCTTGATCTAAGGAGGAAATTCCTCAACCTACTCTAAAGATACCTCAAGAGGTTAAGCCTCTCTTAACCTATATAAGCAGGCTCTATGATGGTGGAAAGGGGGAAGAATTGCAAGCATGAAACCTATGATCTCATAGGAAACACACA
>ML873230.1:9007-19348 GCA_009831015.1 Picea engelmannii | reverse complement strand
AAGGTCATGGATTTCAAGGGAAAGATGGAATAAACAAAGTGCATCAACCATGATTTCATTGATGCCAATTTATTTCCTGAGTTACAACCAATTGTTTAAAGAAGTAGATACCATTAGATAATGGTGAGATACAACATGTCTATAAAGATTAGTTTTCTTCTTTGAAAGATTCCACCCTCCTAAATTTGTTGAAGGGAATATGGGGGATATGGATCGATGTGTTGATTTTTTGTTGACTCGGGCTCATTGGGGGTATTTTTGGATTCATAAACCATGCCCTATTACAATCAAATACATTCACCTCATCACCGATCTTCAATGGACGAAAAGGATGTGATGAAGGATCCCAAGGCCCAAACAAAAACAAGGTTAAATTAGGTGTGGATAATTTATATCAGAAATAAGGTACCATCGGTAGCAATAAGGGAGCCAAGATCCAACCCATCAATGATTCTCATGTCAACATGGCCTAGCAAATCATGACTTATCAAGCTATCAGAAAATCAATGAAAGGAGAGTGCACCTTAGATACTTTATTAGTGGTGGAATTCTATGTTCAAAGTGTACACTTGAACTAGTGCACTTTTCTTTTGAATGAATTTATTGATGCATGTAAGGATATTATCCATGTTGACCAAATGAGGACAAGGAACAATAGATTCTACTAAAACAATCAAGCTATGTTATGGTAGAAGCATGTGAAAAGTATACCATTTTTTTTAAATCAATTGTAGAAAAAACCAAATAGAATCAACTATAAAGCAATAAACAATACCAATCACATGAATATGTAAGCCAAGAGTTGATAATAGATAAACCCAATTGGTAAAATCTCTAATGCATTGAACTTCATTTTTGGAATTTTTTCTTCAAAGTTTGTACACATAAACCTAGAACATAGATGAGTTGAGTTGATGGACTTGAATACAATAACAAATACAGATATATGGGTCTCACATAGTAGAAACCTTTTATCCTAGATATTCCATGAATTTAAACAAGTTATAAGTGATTCTTCGGTGCCCAACCCACTATGTTTCAATTATGATTTAGTTACAAGGAATAATGGAGAAAATCAGTCAACTTATTGCTAGTTGTTGACTAGAAGAACAAACATGTGTTCCCACATCAATGGAATTTTCCTAAGTGTCTATTGATTATTTAAAATGGCATCTTACATGCATGTTGAATTTTCAAGTGTCATATGATATGTATCATAGATTGTGATCTGACCAAGAAGTTGACTAGGGACTATGCTTATGTCGAATTTCTACCAATAGAGTCTTGGGATGGATCAAAACTTCCCCCTCAATTTGGAATGGTCCATGTTTCCTACTTATGAACATGAAAAACATTGCGTGTCAATTTAGTGGTTGTGTACCACTTACCCTATGCTAGGAGGTGTCTTGCTTCAACCATCTAAAACAATGGAACTATCTATGTCCTTGCATGGTGAGCTTGTCGTTCAAAAATGGGGTTGAATGAAAGTGGATATTGAACATGTTAGTGTACATCTTGTGGCTCTTTGTGATATAAGTTAGTTTGTTCCAACAATAATGGAAAATATAGTTGAATTTAATCTATATTGAATATTGGATGTAAACCCCTAAGTATGGGAGTATACTGAACTTAAAATCATTTTCCCCAAAATTTTCAAGTATGGTGTAGGGACCATATCTCAAAGGATCCAAGTTCATATACACACCACTAAATATTTGATTTTGTAGATGTAACTAGACTTGATCCATAATTTGGAACGAATTAGGAACATAAAGGTTGCCTTGTTGAACCTTCACTTTTTCACTAACTCTCTATAACATCTCTCGTGATTGCTTATGTATTTCACACAATTTATCCTTAAACTTGAGTGTTTTTTTAATTTCTCGATATCCATGGTCTATATCAATTGAAACAATTGGTCAACTGACTAAGTTGATAGGAACCAAGGTCTGAAATCCATAACAATTTTGAAAAGGACTCTTTCCTATGGAACTATACTAAGCTCAACTATAATTGTGTTTTATATATGGGAGGTTTTCATCCCATTTTCTATGATGCTTTTTCATTTTACTTATAAAGAAATTGTACCACCAAGCAATTGGAAACCTCACTTTTTCCATTTGTCTGTGCATGAAACACAATCAACATGGAGAGTTGTGTGTCAATTTGTTGCCAAAGTGTCTTCCAAAATATGCTTCCAAATTTGGAATCATAGTCAATGATTCTTGTAGCTAGTAGGCTATGGTATGTCCAAACATGTTCGAAGAAGAGTTGTGTCAACTATTAACTAGTTGCAGTCTTCTTGAAAGCTACAAGGATAACCATTTTTGAGAATCTGTCAACCACTAATAGGATTGCATCATGATTGTGCTCGGTGACAGGATATTCAATTAAGTAGTCCTTAGAGATAGACTCACATGGTCTATTTAGAATAGGAAAGAGCATGTACAAATCCTATCGACAATTTGGTGTTTTGGTGATGGCACAAACCACGCTTGACTTGATGTATATGTTGATATATAAATTAAGTGAAGGTAAATATAAATGTTTATGTAGTATTGTAAGAGTCTTAGAAACTCCAAAGTGGCCTATTTTTCTTTTGTGGTGTGCATCCAAAATAAGCTTCCATTGGTGCTCACCTTGAGGTATATAAAGTTTTCCTAGCTTGTAGAGGAAGTTTCCCTTCTGGTGAGAGTCAAGTATAACCAAATGAATTATCTAGAGCTATTGATAGACTAATGAAAAGTCAATGTTGGCTTCATACATTAGAGTCCAAGTATTAGTGCTATAACCATGCATACTCAACACTGTAAGAAGTGAAACAACTAGAGGTCGATTAAGGTCATTGCACTTCTATTGGATTTTCCTTTCATGTGCATAATTACTAGTTGAAATTGATGTAGGAAACTAATTCACTTGAGTTGTCTTTTTGTATACATATTAAAATGTGAAGGAACAAATTGTAGAGGCTCATGGCCTATATGAATGATTGTTTCTTTAATTATAATGCATTGTCTCCATTGATTAAGTGCTTTTACAATGGTATACATTTCCCATTCATTAATCAAATGATTACAAACTATGTCACTGAAATGTTTTGAATGGAATGTTATGGAGTGACTAGCCTAAGTGATCATGGCACTCGTAGCATAGTCTAATGCATTGGCTTCTATTTTCAAATGGCTAATTTAAATTGGGTAGAATGAGCACTAAAGTTATGAAAATTTTGTCCTTAAGTTGTTCAATATCTTGGCGTTATGTTAATGTTGTCCATTTGAATGTTGTCTTCGACCTCCTCTCTTCCCACAATCTAGTATAATTCGGTGTGTAATGTAGGTAGATAATGGCACAATTCCCTAAAAATGTCAAAGAACATCATCCATATACTTCATGAAGGTAGTAGGATAATTTGTTAGTAGGAGCATGATCACTAGCCATCCAAACAAACCTTCCTTGGTTTTGAAAGTAATTTTCCAAACATCCAAGGGCTCGATGGGGATTTGATGATATCCCAACATGAGGTCAAGCTTGAGAAATAACTTAACATCCTTTAAATAATCAATTAAATCATTTATTCTAGTGGTAGGGTATTTATTCTTCACTGAAATTTTATTAGGAGCGTTGTAGCCCATGCACATACACCATGTCCCATATTTCTTAAGAACCAATATGACTAGACTACCACAGGGAGAGGAATTAGGATGAATGTGCCCTTTATCAGTTTATTCTTGAATTTGTGTGTGGATTTCTTCATTCTCTAAAAGGGACCTTCTATAAATAGATGCATTGGGTAATGAAGAACCTAGATCAAGTCTTATGGAGTGTTTTACTTGGCAATGTAGTGGTACTCTCAATGGATCATTGAACATGTCTTTGTATTCTTCAAGTATTGTGTTGCCTTGTTGCTATCATAGTCAATAGTTATGGTTGATGGATATTTTACTAGTTGTTGTGATCTTATTAGAATGATGAAGTTTAATCATCAACTACATAATTTGTTGAGTATGGTTGATCAAAATTCTAGCTTGTTTAGATGAATCCAACAAGACTGTAATATTGGGTTGACATTCAGGAATGCCATTCCATGGAAGCTTGATGTTGACAATCACCTTCCATGGTCAAGACTGATAACTTCTATGTTTGTCATAGAAGTATGGTTTTACAAACATTAATCAACTACTAAGAGTGGTGCTACAACACAAATCATCGTGTCCTTAAAACTATTATAAAGCAGGAAATATTACATTGGTAGGTGATTCTGAGTCATTTTCCTTCTTTCATCGAACCGATATTGTAAGGTTGTGGATGTGGAGTTGTAACCAAACATACTTTATTGAAAATGTATTCAAAGACAAGGTTCCTTTGAATAACACTATTCACAATTAGATGCAATGGGATGTCGTTGATCGTTATCTAAGTATGGAATAGTCTTTTTCTTTCCTCTTCATTGATGATGGTCAAGTTTTTGAGGGTTGTCGAGGAGGATGAAAGTAGAATCATTGCTTCAATATTACATTCCATTATAACTTTTCCACTATCATCAGTTTGATGTGTGTATGAAATTGTGTTGGAAGTATAAATCTGTGAAAATAATGTCCTCCAAGCATTGCAATCATATCTATCATGCCAAAATGAACTATGGTAATCACACTAATTTCCTATAGGAGGTTTCTTGTTAGTTTTCCCTGAAATTTACCTTTCTTGAAAGGCTTATTTTCATTGTCTCTTTTCCATTGATTAGTCTCCTGAGTAGAATATTTTGTATTTTTAGGGCCATCATTTGACTAGAATTATTGTCAAAATATTGACCAATTGATCCAGGTGGATATCAGTGGCCACCCATCTCTTCCTACTGGCTCACATACAATTTTCATCTTGGCATTTTTTTCTATATTTTTGGGTCTTAAACTTTCAAGGATGTTTTGATGCCCTAAACATTGTTTTTTGGGACCGCCACAGTCACACAATAGACAAAGTTAGAGTTTCATAGAAAAAATTGTATTCCTCAGATAGACCTTTTGACTGAGTTATCGTGCACCTAAAATAGAGATCGTATGAAAAAGTTACAACCCCTAGAATTTAGTGTACCAACTTACCCCATCGAGGCCCACATTGTTGGTTATGTGTTATATTCTTTGCGCAACAAAGGAATGAGATGATGGATAATTTTTCATAAATCCTTAGATGACTTCCAACATATGATGCATCTTCCTTGAGTGGAGGCACCATCCCCTTCAAGGTACAAATCAATTTTGATATTCCTATATTTGAAGGTAAAATACATGTTGATGTTGTAGACAAATGGTTAAAACTTCTAGAAGGGTATTTTTATGTCCATAACTTTTCCGATAGAAAAACTATTACATTTGCACTCCTTAAGGTCATCCTCCATGTCAAATATTGGTGGGAGAATTTTTGTGAGCAAAAGGCAAAAGAGGAATCTATGTTATTTGTAGTCACACCCACTTGGGGTTATTTAAGGGATGTTATTAAGGAACAATACTACCATGTTGGAAGTTATGATGACTTATATACAAGATGGACCACATTGCGGTAGGAAAGGGAGCAAAAAGTGCCAAAGTTCACTAATGTCTTACATACCTTGCACACCAATATGTGTATCAAAAAATATGAGCGCCATCTGGTGCTCAAGTACCACGACGATCTGCATAGATAAATCCAGAAATAAATGGATTTTTTGGACATATCATCCTTGGGCGTAACCTATCAATATGTTTTCAAAATCGAGTAGAAGCTTAAACCAAATATGCAATAGTTTGGGTCTGCGAACCACTCATAGTAGAAGTAGGGAAAAGGAAGCCCCAACCCACAAATAAAGGGAAAAGAAAGGATGGATAGACTCAGAACAACCAGTCTAAGCCACAAATAAATAAGGAAAATGGGAAGACAAAGAAAGACATTGGGAAGTGGTGTGAGTTTCATAAGATCCCCTGGAATAACATCATTGAAATCCTCTCAAAGCAGTCATTGGTGGTCGAGGTGAAAGCCTTTGAATCAAATGTGGGCTCTGAATCTGCATCAAAAACAAAAAAAGGAAGATACATCATTGATGCAAAACCTAGTGCCACCATTGCTACCACCAATGTCACACACCCGCTGCAGCATAATAATTTTTTTTCGCCTTTTCTCGAGGGACAGAATCCCCGAAGTCCTACGGGGCTTAGCGCAAGCTAGCTCTTCCCCCCTTTTCCACCTCCATGTGATCGTTTATTATGACCACAGGCCAAAAAACTAGGTGCCTTTTCGCATTTCACGACTCAGTGATATAAGCGAGTCAAGTCTTTCGACTCTGCAAACCCCGAAATGTCGAAGTGTCGAACAGGTTTCGATCAGCAATTATCCCCCTGGGCTATGCCTTGGCCAGTATGGCCACTTCTCATAATACCATAGTCTCATTCCCTTCGGGACTTATCAATATGAGAGCCCAACCTCTTATCAATGAGACTCCCAAATTCCTGATTTCCAATTTCTCGAAATGGCCTTTGTCACATTAGCCCTCCTGGCTATGCCCTGATCCAGGTGACCACTCCTCATAAGACCTTCGTCCTATTTCTTTTGGGACTTATCAATACGAGAGCCTGACCTCTTGTCAACAGGACTCCTGAATTCCTGATTTTTTATTTATCGAAATGGGTGATCTCGCGACACGTGGCCTTCCTTAATCGGATGGTCCAAATCTATTTCGGGACTTCCACCATGGAGTGTCCCGATATCTTGTCAACGAGACCTCAAAAATATCGAAGTTCAAAATCCCAAGATGGTTGATTTCGCAACACGTGGCCTCCCTTAATTGGATGGTCCAGATCTATTTCGAGACTTCCACCATGGAGTGTCCCGATCTCTTGTCAATGAGACCTCCGAAATCCCGAAGTCTGAAATCCCGAGATGGGTGATCTTGCGACACGTGGCCTCCCTTAAATGGATGGTTCAGATCTATTTCGGGACTTCCACCATGGAGTGTCCCAATTTCTTGTCAACGAGACCTCTGAAACCATGAAGTCCAAAATCCCAAGATGGGTGATCTCGCGACACGTGACCTCCCTTAATCAGACGATCCAGATCTATTTTGGGACTTCCACCATGGAGTGTCCCGATCTCTTGTCAACGAGACCTCTAAAATATTGAAGTCAAAAATTCTGAGATGGGTGATCTCGTGACACATGTCCTCCTCCCAGATGGATGGCTTAGATCTATTTTGGGATTTTCATTGTGAAGTTTCCCGACCTCTCGTCATCAGGACTCCCGAAATCCCAAAGTTCAAAATCCTGATACCAACTCCTCTTTCGGGACTTTCGCTTTTGTTCACGAGGGCTTAACCCTCATGCATCTCCTGATAGATCCAACGATTGTCGAGTTTTATAACTAAGATATGACTGTCTAGATCTGTCCCACGCTGTGCACTCTCCTGTTGCTCCCTGTATGTGGAAAACCAACGGTCCAGATACTCCCACGGACCTTGGGGATCTACGGTCCCAATTTATTCGCTACTCACGAAGATAAAGGAAAAGGGTTAAGGAATTTAACGCCCTCGTTTCTTCCTCCAATCTAACGGTCGTGAATGACCACATATCTTTTGACAGGATCTCATCCATAAATCGATATTTATCCCTAAGCTACCATTTTGGGATTTCAAGAGGATCATTCTTCCTCATACAGGGTTACTAAGACTTGCGCCTTCAAATCCTTTTCCAGGTTCTTGGTGAAATTTCCAAGAAGGGTGTCTCTATGGGGAGATCTATCCAGGGTATTACCTGAGATGGATAAGGGTATAGATTTCCCGAGAATAGACTTGAAGTCTGAATTACATTAGTGTGCATATAAATAGTGATTTATAAAACATAATCCATACGTGATCTTTCATTATAAGCATGCAACCACCATTTCTGGTCAAAACACCACACAGACAGTCTTATACTCGAACCATTCATAAATTGCACAAACTATGAGCATACATATCATCATATAAACTTCAAGATACAAGATATAAAACACTTATCAGAAATAACACCAGGTGTGATTGCAACTACTGAGAGGGGTGCTCGTTTCCACCCAACCATAGGCTCAGCGACTCCCAATGGATTTACCACTAGCCACCCCCGAGCTGAGACCACGATGCTGTGAGACTATGTCTCTGTTTTCCAGTGACCGAGAACGAAGGTTACTCTCCTTCTTCTCTGCTATCACTCACTCTGTATTTTTCCAGAGTTCTCCTCTTCCACTTTCCCTCGTGTCTGCCCCTTGATCCCACACTCTTCCTGCCTTTTCCCTTTCAGCGAGGTTGCGTGTGGCGTGATCTTCCTCGCAA
This sequence comes from Picea engelmannii, assembly GCA_009831015.1. NCBI lineage: Eukaryota > Viridiplantae > Streptophyta > Pinopsida > Pinales > Pinaceae > Picea > Picea engelmannii. Next base: position 11,022 of record ML873230.1, on the reverse strand, counting down.
TGGTCAGGTCTGAGGACTCTACGGATGGATGGTTCACCCCCATCCCTCATTACTCATGAGGATCCCTTTACCTACCAACCTGGCGAGTCATTTAATTTGGGGCCAGCAAGCCGCTCTTAGTTCTCTGGGCTAGTGAAGTCCAAATACGGTATTGGTTTCAGTGGAAGTTAACGCCACCATTCTAGGTGCCTTCCACCACCTTTCTCCAGCCATCGTGGTCTCTTTTTTATCACATCCCCTCTCAGCAGATCTACAATATATATGTATATATATTATTATTTACATTCATCAACCTTTTTCACAAGGTCCATTCACATCACACATTCACATTTCTGAGTTTGCCACAATACTTGGCCAGTATAGTTATTTTTATAGACTGGAGGAAATAGGGTGTTACAATTCCCTCCCCTTTAAAGGAACATCATCCCTGATGTTCTATCTATCAACTTGACAAGCATGTACAGGTGTGAACAAAATCAGATATGCCCATTTCATGGCATCCTCCATTTCCCATGTAGCTTCATCTGGGCCAAAATGTTTCCACTGTACCTTGACCTGTGCAATGGTTCGGTTCCAAAGTGGGGTTTCCTTTCTGTCCAGTATGCATTGAGGTTCTGGTAGGAATTCTCCCTCCGGTTCCACCTGAATCACAGACCAATCAATTATATGGTTAGCATCATGTACATATTTCTTCAATAAGGAAACATGGAAAACATTATGTGATTTGACTGTGGGAGGAAGTGCTAGCCTATAGGCTATAGGTCCCACTCTATCTAGAACCTCAAAAGGTCCACAATACCGAGGTGCCAACTTGGCACGAGCTCCCATTTTCGGAGAAATCTTCCTGGGTCTAACTCTGAGATATACATGGTCTCCCATTTTGAACTCTCTTGGAGTTCTCTTTTGGTCGGCATAACTTTTCTGTCGGTTCTGAGCGACCTTTAGGTTTTGTTTTATTTGAGTCACTTGATGTTCCATTTCTTTCAACATATCAGGTCCAAAAGAAATCTTGTTTACGGGATTACTCCAGCTGACTAGAGTGTTACATGGTCTACCATAGAGGACTTCGAAGGGACTCATCTTTAAGGATTCTTGGTAGTCGTTGTTGTAGGCGAATTCTACCAGTGGCAGGTAGTCTTCCCACTTCTTGGGTTGATGCATTACATGCATTCTTAGCATGTCTTCAAGTATTTGGTTCACTCTTTCCATATGTTCGTCGGTTTGAGGGTGATAGGCGGTGATAAATATCAATTTGGTCTCTAAACCATCCATCAGTGATTTCCAAAAGTTAGAAGTAAATTTTGTGTCTCTGTCAGACACGATCTCTTTCGGCATACCATGGAGTTTGAATATCTCCTTCATGAATACCTAGGTGATATCAATTGCTTTGCAATTTGGTTTGACAGGGATGAAATGAGCAGACTTGCTCAATTTATCCACCACTACCATAATGGCATCGTTCTGTTTGGTCGATGTTGGTAATTGTTGGATCATGTTGTCATTGATGCCAATGGTTTGTCATTGATGCTAATGGTTTGATTACTTGGGAGATTGTTGGATCATATGTCATTGATGTAAATGGTTTGGTTTGATTGATGTCATTGGTTGATGTCAAGTAATTGATTGATATGATTCCCTTGATGAAAATGTTATATGTCCAATTGGAAACCAATAGATGCAAAGGTAAACAAATGGATGAACTCCAAATTGGTACCCTTATGGTGAAAGCCCTCACGGGAAGACGCTTTGCGGATTGAGTTATCCTAGAAGAATGGTTGGAGGACCCATGCTCTCATTATTGCCTTATCATGATTGATAAGGTGCACAAATGGATGAACTCCAAAGTGGTCCCCTGATGGTGAAAGCCCTCATGGGAAGACGCTTTACGGATTGAGTTATCCTAAAAGAATGGTTGGAGGACCCATGCTTGTATGAGGAATAACAAGATGAAGATCAAGGAAATTGTTGGTAAAACTATCCTAGATGGATAGTGCTTGTCATGCCATTTTTGGTGG
>WSFP011455519.1:0-19349 GCA_009831015.1 Picea engelmannii | reverse complement strand
AACATTATTAATGGCATTATGGTTCTCGACAGGTTCCCTCTATTTTAAATTAGCAGTAATAATTATGTTGTATGATATCGATTAACATTGGCATCGACTACATTGAATGGTCTAAATAACATTGATTATGATCAGGCTTATGGCACTAATCTCATTAAATGCATATGGCAGTAAACATCATTGAATGTATATGGATTTAATGGCATTGTCACTTCTTAGCAGAATTCTTAATGTTGATAGACAATTATCTTTTGGTACGATTAGTATTGTTAGTTCGGCCAATATAGCTAGACTACAGGTTGAGATTTAATTGTTCATAAGTGTTATAATGGTAGCATTCTACTTTAAGATTGTTAATGTTGCTATTTAAGTTAATGGCTAGTTGGATGGAGATTTTGGATTAATATAGAATTGTCCATTTAGGTTGTAATAGTGATTAAAATTAGATTGGTGAGTAAGGACTAGATTACCAATTTTAGACTTGCTAAAATTGATTTATAATTGAGGTTAGATTGTATTTATAATTATAGTTCTAGTATTGATTGCTTAGACTTGCTAGATTGATTGTATTAACGTTAAATTAGCAGGTGCATTAGTGACTAATTGTAATTTAGACGTGCCCCATTTAGAATGGTAACCCATGTTAAAATAGAATGTAATCATTGACTAGTTTAGACTGGGTGATTGGTTGGGTCATGGACGATGTCATGTATTGGCTTGTGTCATCCCTTATCTTCATCCTCTAGCAATTCGTCAACCTGTTGTTGGGGTATGGGTGTGGTTTTCCTCTCGGTATTTGGTTTCTAACGTGTTGGATTTATCTAGAGTCCTTGGTCCAGATAGGATGTGATGTGCCAAGTTTATTGATGCATCTATCACCTAGGGATGGCATGATTCATGATGAGGAGATCATGGCCTGCCCTATGGGATAGCGGCGATCGAGAACTTGGCCGGAGTTGGTGCGTTCTGAGTGAGTGTGGACGAGCATGGAAAGTTTCTTTGGGCACATGGGTGGAACGCCTTCATGTGTTTGGTTCGCACGCCTTGAGGTTCTAGTCTTGTTCGTCAAGGTCATTGTGTTGGAAGGGATGTTGTCCTTTAATCTTGTAGGTGTGTCCTGTTTGTGTTGGTCGTTTATCCTTTTTGTCTACGCACGTTTCGCCTAGTCGCCCTTGTGCCTGTGCGTGGTGTCATAGTAGCCTGTTGCCTAGACTGCGTGCTTGCGTTCATCATATGTGGTGTGGTTAAAATGTTGTCGTCATCACCTTATTGCCTCTTAAATCTTAAAAACAAACAAAAAAAATGATTTGCCCGTAGTTCTAACAAACGGGTTGTCACATGTGGTATCAGAGTAGATTCAACCCTACGACTGTGGATCGCCATGTTTCCACTGTAGTAAACCCTTGAGTTGACCTAGCACTAACTAAAAACTTTAACATGTTTTTGTGGTGATGTCGATTAGAGGACGCCACAAAGGTTCGCAGTGGGTGTTGTGGAAGGAGGTGTGATGCCTCCAGAAGTTCCCGCACCCTCGGAGTCAAACCCCCAAGGGGAAGAACAAGTCCTAGGGCTGGATTTTCTTGTTGTAAGGGAAGATGATGGTTTGACAAGTCCCTTCTAGGTAATGTCAAAGGGCCTTGATTCACCATCGATACCGAGATGAGGCCAGGGCACCTATACCCTTGAGGGTCCACAACGTGCCCTATCGAGTACCGTTAGCATTCTTTAAGAACTCGAGAGAGTTGAGTTCTCGAGTCCATGAGTGTCGTGGACAGTTGTATCATCGAGGCATGGTTGTAGAGAAAGGCGTTGTGCTTCACGCTTTGCGATTTCGACCTCCAACATGAAGGTTTGCATGGTGGTCTTTCAACTGAAGGGAGCACTCTTCTACGACAGAAGACGCTCCTTCCACATTGAACATGGTCGTCAGTGACATTTGATGGGAACTATTTGAGGAACGATTCCAAGAGAGGTATATTTCTGAGGAATTTGTTGAACGTCAGCTCAACGAGTCGACGCCTTGCGAAGAGGCAGTTGTCCAGTGCCTGAGTACGAGGCCCATTTTGCAGCTGCTTCAGTATGCTCTGCACCAAATTACCCAAAAACTTAAGGTCAAGAAGTTCGAGTTTGGCCTTATTGTTAAAATTCGGCTTCTACTTCAGGTACCAGGATTTATGGACCAAAGGAAGTGTGTTGGATTGTGGTGAGCCACACTACCATCATTACCACCTAGAGGAAAGGGTCGAAGCATCTGGATCAGCTGGACCCACTACCGTGGGAGTTTTGGGGAAGGCCCATCAGATTCATGCAGCGGTTAATAACTACCAGGCATAGCACCGGTCAATTGTGCTTGAGACGTCAGGTACCATCGATGACCAGACCCTTAGTATTTGATAGATCCCATTGCTACCGAGAGTTTCATTTATGGTGTAGTGCTAAAAGGGATTAAGTTAAAGGCAGTTGAACAGGACAAATTTAGCATCGTAGAGATGGCTTCTGGAGCCAAACAGAAGGTTGGAAGAAATGTTACGGGTTGTACCCTTAACTTGGGAGAGTTTGTCACCAGGGCCAACCTATACGTCATGATTTTAGGATCTTATGATGTCGTGATTGGTATGGATTGGTTGGAATCACATGAGGTGATACTCAACTGTAAGACGAAACGATTGAGCTTGGTCGATGATGAGGGACAGAGACGTGTGATTGTAGGTTAGAATCAGGCATTTTCCCTGAGGTTCATCTCTTCCTTGCAGCTATAGAAGAGCATGTGCAAGGGATGTAAGATTTATGTGATCCTTGCGTTAAACGAGAAGGGAGTAGCGGAAGGTCTAGAACACCTTCCTCTAGTGAGAGAGTTTGAGGAAGTCTTCCCAGAGGAGTTACCTGGGATGCCACATGAGAGGGAATTGGAGTTTACTATAGACCTAAATCTGGGGATTGAATCAATAGCGAGAATGCCTTATCAAATGTTGACCCCAAAGTTACAGGAGTTGAGAATCCAACTGAAAGAATTGCTGGACCTGGGACTCATACGTCCAAGTGTGTCACTGTGGGGTGCGCCTATTATTTTTATATGAAATAAGGATGGGTCGTGGAGGCTCTGCATTGATTACCATCAATTGAACAAGGAAACGATCAAGAATCAGTATATGTTGCCAAGGATAAATGATCTGTTTGATCAGATGAAGGGTGTGATGGTGTTCTCAAAGATCGATTGCGATTAGGATATCACCAGTTACGGATCAAGGAGGATGATGTCCCTAAGACCGCCTTTAAGATGAGATTTGGTCATTTTGAGTTACCATTTTACCGTTTGGATTGATAAACTCCCCAAGGGTATTTATGAGTTTGATGAACGGGGTGTTCCGCGAGTACTTGGACAAGTTCGTCCAAGTATTCATTGACGATATTTTGATTTACTCTCGGATGATGGAGGAGCATGATGAGCACTTGCGCTTGGTACTACAGTGTTTGCGAGAGCACAAATTGTATGGGAAGTTTCCCAAATGCTCATTTTATCAATCGAGGATTCACTACTTAGGGCATGTCATCTTCAGTGATGGTATTGTCATGGATCCAGTGAAGCTCGAGGCTATTATCAAATGGCCTGCGTCGACGAACGTCCTGGAAGTACATAGCTTCCCGGAAGTATGTAGCTTCTTGGTTCTAGCTGGATACTATCGACGGTTTGTCGAGGGATTTTTGAATATAGCAAATCTAATCACGGAATTGCAGAAGAAGAACAAGAAGTTTGTTTGGACCGAGAAATGTGTGGTAGCATTTTGGAGGCTCAAGGAGTTGTTGACAACAACACTGATACTAAAGGTCCCTGACATGGACACAGACTCCTTGGTATTCACTGACGCATCCAAGGAAGGCTTAGGAGGAGTCTTGATGCAAGACAGTCAAGTGATTGATTACATCTCAAGGAAACTAAGAAGGCATGAGAAGAACTACCCGACGCGGGATTTGGAGTTGTTAGCCATCCTATATGCCTTGAAGGTTTGGATACACTACCTTGTTGGACGAAAATTTGAACTAAAGACGGACCACTATGGACTGCAGGACATCTTTACGCAAAGCGACCTGAATGCGCGACAATGGCATTGGTCGGAATTGGTTAGCGAGTATGATTTCGAGATTAATTACATAAAAGGAACAGTGAATCGAGTGGCAGATGAATTGAGTTGGAGACCGTGCATCTTTTCGGTATTGCCTCTTCAGACGAATCTACATGAAAAGATTCTAACTTTACCATGTGACGATGACTGGTACAAAGAGGTCGAGGGTTTTATCAAACAAAACACAATGATGGTACCAATATTTGAGGGATTTACATTTGACTACGATGTATTATTAAGGTTTAAAAATTGGATTTGCGTACCACCGAATGGCAAGTTGAGGAGCTTGATCTTAAGCGAGTCTCATAGAGCAGTTTACATGGCTCACCCGAGAGTCACGAAGATGAGGGCGGACCTTAAACCCTTATTCTTTTGGAAGGGAATGAAGGAAGACATAGTCAACTTTGTGTCCAGATGTCTAGAATGTCAGCAAGTAAAGGTTGAACATAGACACCCAACAGGATTACTATAGCCACATGTTATTCCATAATCGAAATGGGAGGTTATTTCGATGGATTTTATTGTTGGATTGCCACTGACGGCAAGGAGACATGACTCGATTTTCGTAGTAGTAGACACTCTGATGAAGAGTGTTGAATTTATTCCTATGCATATGATGTATTAGGTGCCTAACATAGCTATAGTTTTCATCAGTGAGATTGTGAGACTTCATGGCATGCCTAAGAGGATTATATCTGATTGTGGATTGGTGTTTACTAGAAGTTTTTAGACGAGTTTCCAAGAGGCCTTGGGAACCCAAATTAACTTCAGTACTGAGTATCACCCAGAGACTGACAGGCAGTCCGAATGAACGAACCAGACCTTGGAGGACATGTTGCACATGTACGTGATGGACCAACAAAAGCATTGGGAAGAATTCTTACCATTGGTGGAATTTTCTTATAACAACAGTTACCAAAGCACCATTAAGATGGTGCCTTTTGAGTTTATTTACGGGCGACCATGTTGGACGCCTTTGAGTTGGGATCGACTTGAGGATAGGGTCCTGGTGGGACCAGAAGCGATCCAAGAAATGGAGGAACAAATGAAAACAATAAGACAAAGGACTAAAGAAGTGCATGATTGACATAAGAGTTATGTCGATGCGCACTGTGTCGACCGTAGTTACGATGTTGGCGATTGAGTCTTCTTGTGGGTAAAACCGCATAAGAGTTCGATCAAGTTTGGAAAGGGAGCTAAACTCTCTCCTGGGTTTGTAGGACCTTTTGAGATCGTGTAAAGAAAGGGGCCCATGGCCTATCGACTAGCCTTTCCTGATTCCCTGAGGTGTATGCAGAATGTTTTTCATGTATCTATTTTGAGACATTATATTAGTGATCCTACACATGTTATTGACCTGAGTTCCTTGCAGGTATCATATGAGGGGGTGGTCATGGCTGAGCTGATCTACATCTTGGATCATCACATTTGATAGCTACGGCGTCGAACAATAGAGCAGGTCAAGGTCCAGTGGGACAACTATAGTCCACACTCGACTACCTGGGAGGACGCATATGATATGCACCAACAGTTTCCATTTTTGTTTGATAAATAGACCTATGATACTGTGATACACATTATTTTGGCACTTATACTTTGAAAATTCGAGATGAAGTTTAGACCAACAGGGGGTGTATGTAACATCCCTCTCTTGCGCACACTGAGAAAACTTATTCTTTGAGGACACTTGCTCACAAGTGATCTGGATTATTATACTATTAAACATTGATTTTGATTATGAGGTGTTATGGGTAGATAACATGTTGTTTTGCTGCCTTGACATAGACAGGCGCTATCAACTCAGTTTTACTGAGTGTGCAGGATTTTGGACCTCGAGGATGCAGAGGCATCGATGGAACCCCTTGGACTCCGGATCGAGTCGGGGAGTGAACCATTGGGGTTTGATTGTTTTATATGTGATATTAGTGCATCTAATTAGATGATATGATATGGATATATTTCTGACATGATTCGTTGATGATGCAGGTTGACGATAACTTGCCGACCAGACTCACATGTGGAGTAGAGGGGCCACACACGACTACCAAAGATGTTGAGGGAGAGGTGTGGACAACAACCCTACCACATCCTACTAGCACTCCCACTATGGCTTGAACTGTAGGTTAATGATTACCTAGTTTGAGAAGACCCATGATGTCATGAGGGCCGACTGCGATAATCGCTCACGATGATTCTAAGGGGCACGCAATAAGGTAGGGACCTTATTCCTTAGAGGCCCTTAGTCTCCCACAATATCACCTGGTAGAGTATTGACTCCAAGGGTTATTGATGTCTACCAAATCAGTCAAGAGGTGAGTGGCACCCTTGGAGCACGTGGTGTGTCCTGAAGGGCACGTCACGCAAGAAAAATGGAAAGAGGCGAGTGGCATGCTTGGAGCACATGGTGCATCTTGAAGGGCACATCGCGCAATAAAAATAGAAAGAGGTGAGTGACACCCTTGGAGCACTTAGTGCAACCTGAAGGGCACGTCGCGCAAGAGAAATAGAAAGAGGTGGGTGGCGCCCTTGGAGCACCTACTGCATCCTGAAGGGCACGTCGCATTGTTATTTAATAATTGGATAAACCTAGATGGCTTTAGGAGGAATAATGTGTTAAGGAAGATTTAAAACTTTTCCCCTAATAAAATGTCGCCCTGCCTAGAAAAATAAAGTCTAGGTGTAAGTTATACTGGTGGTAAAATTTTATCTATTTATTTTAAAAATAAAAATAATATATATATATATATATATATATATATATATATATATATATATAATCTTCATTAATCTTGTGACAAGAAGGGGCTAAGCAATGAAATTGATTTATAAAAAAAAATTGGGATAAAATTTTAAAAAGGTAAAATAAGTGTTTTACTATATTATGCTAATTAAAAATTTATTCATTAAAAAGAAAAAGGGAAAAAGGGTACGTTTTTACACATGCCTTTTTGAGTTTAAATAGAAAGGGGAAAGAGGAAAATCTAAAATAATTAGGAAACTAGGAAAAAGTCGAAAACATAAAAAGAAAGGGGAAACACAAGGAAAAAGCAGATAGTCTAACTTAGTAAGGTATCTAGCATTTAAGAACTTTCTAATTTAAACTCAACTAGTAAATTAATCAAGGGGAAAGTCATTAAAATTTGTAAGGGGATATGGGGACACCTAGGAGCGATTCTAGGAGGGCCTTTAGGTGAGTGGGGGAAATAGGGGTAATTAATTAATTAGTGAAATTAATTTATGGAGGAATGAAGGGGATGGGTGACACATGTACGGGGAAGATTTTTATGAATTAAATTATTAAACATTAAATAAAATGGGATTTTGGGAAAGTAAGGCACTTTGAAACTCTATATAATAGAGGGAGGAGAATGATGGTGGATATCTTCTTCCATGCATAACGTTATGCTGCAAAAATTTATACTTTACTGAATTAGCTTGTGGGAGTTGGGATACCCAGCTCGATGAGGAGTGGTAGCTCAGCCTTGCAAGGCAAGCTGGGAGCTCGTTGATTCTCTGGATAATGTGTGTGGCTTCTTTGCGGCTCAGGGGACTAAGGGGGGAGAAGAGTACCCCATTGTTGTTGGGGACATGTTTCTATTGTAGAAAAGGTTCAACGTGTGTCTGTTGTCATCTATAGACCATATTCATCACCATAGTTGCAAAGGAAACCTACTAGAAATACATATCAAGTTCTTATTTAATTGTTTTTATATTATTTGTTGAGTTATGTAATGTACTTCTACTGTCTCAAACACTTAATGAAATAAATATTGTTGTCTCTCAATATGGGTGTTATATTGTACATCTCAATAGAGGGTATAAGTACACATAAACTGTTTGGTGGAAATTACTTATCTGTAAAGGGTTTGATGAAACATCCACATTGTTAAACTAAGTGAAAATCCAAAAAAAATAGTGGATATTTTACAGTGGTATCATAGTTGTTTTTCCTGCCAGCATGAACATTACATGGTGCTTTGATGCTTCCGGGGGATGAAACACACATTAATTACTAGGGAATAAGGTATAGAGGAGCAGAAAACATTATCCAATCATATTCAGAAGAAGAGAACCAACCAGAAGAAGAAAGAGAGAGAGTCATGGGGGAAGAGAACCAACCAGAGGCGAAAAGAGAGAGATTCATGGGGGACAAAGATGAGATACATGAGGATAGTGTCAAGCATATCCTAAATGATTTAGACAGGGGAAACAATAACTGATACAAATAATGCAACAATTCCATCACTCAAGCAAATCAAAACCATGGGGGTAACAACGGTGGAGGGTTTCCAATGGACACAATGGGAACCATAACCATGGGGGTTTCAATGGGAATCATCCACAAGGAAACAATAATAATATTCTTGCAAAATTTGGCATTAGGACCACCGGTAGAATAATTTACATACCTCTTATGCCTCAGTTCTTTGGGGATCAAAAAGCATGAAATTATGGGCATCGAGGACAGGGTGAAAATTTTAGTGATTACTTGAGGGAGTAGCAAGATCTTGGTGATGATTTCCAGGCATCCATGTCATTACAGGACTATTGTATGATTAAATACAAGAATAGACCAAGGGATTTCAATAGGGGTCAGAAGAACATTGACCTCATGAGAAAGGTTGGGAAGCTAAACATTCCTTCATTTGATGGTTTGAACAAGTGCACAGCTGGAGCATGGGTTTAGAAGTTGGACACATACTTCAAACCTTATAATGGAGGATGAAGCGATTAAATTCACTACTTTTCAATTATATGGAGATGCCCATGAGTGGTGGTACCATGGATTGGTCATTTTAGGACATGCCATCATCACATCTTATCTAGACTTCACACAGAATTTGATGATAGGTTTGAAAAGAAGGATCTAGAATTACATTTTACCGAGTTGGAATAAATCAAACATCTTGGGACATTAGATTCCTACATTACAAAGTTCTAAAGACTTGTATTCACGATGACCAATATATCTGAGTAGAGGCTAGTGATGTTGTTCACTGGGGGTTATCCGAGACACTGCGTGGTTGGGTGAAAGCCTTCAAACCAGAGACTCTACAATATGCTATCATCAGGACATGGGACATGGAGGATGCAATACCAAAGAAAAAAATTGTATCCAAGCCTTCTGTTCCCCAAAAAAACAAAGATAAAAAACCTTTCTAGAAGGAGTGGGTCAAAAAGGAGAATATGGACAAGGTGGCTAATAATGAGTTGAGGAGGAAGAAAATTTGCTTCATTTGCAAATAACCTTGGGAAATTGGACATAGGTGTATGGGAAAAGACAAGGTGCACTACATAGAGGTACGTTTAGATAGTGATGAAGAGGAGGAAGCAAGGAAGGCATAGGACAATAGGAATGACAACCCAACTGATGGGAAGAAACACGAGGAGGTTAAGAGTGGGGCTATCGCCACTCTATCAGGTGTCCCTAGATTTCACACATTCACGATTCATGAAGTAATACAGGGGAAGCACACCAGAATATTGATTGATGGTGGGGAAACCCACAACTTCATTGACTCAACCTTGGTGTCTAAGAAAGGTATTCCTACAATTGAATTTCAGGGGTTTGATGTAGTGGTAGTTGATGAGCGCGACATACCATGCACACAGAATATTCCACAGTTATGTGTAGCATTAGGAAACTACATGGTAATCAATGATTTATATGTATTTAAGCTACTAGACACCAATATCATATTGGGTTTCCAATGTCTTGTTTCCTTGGGAAAACATTCTATTGTCTACTAGACCATGGAGTTGGAATTCAGGACAACAGATGACAAGAAGGTGGTTCTGAGGGGCATGTCCAATGGTGATCCTAGGATTGTCTCAGCCAAGCAGATGGAGGAAATATTCAGGCATGGGGTTTTCACTTATGTAGCAGAGTGTTTGATCACCACTCAGAAATCATCAGGAAGTTTCCAATAGTATCATACATAAATCCATACATGGTTGAGGAAACATGACTGATATTTTTGGCAGATACCTCCAGGGAGACCACCTGACAAGGGATTTGATCACACCATTGAGTTAGAGGAGGGAGAAAAACAAGTGATCACTACTCCCTACAAACATCCAAATAAATTCAAGGATGAGATCAAGAAGGCTATTAAGGAACTATTGGAGATGGGGCACATCAGGCCTAGATCTATTTCATTCGCTTCCTCCATAATGTTGGTGAAGAAGAAGGATGAAACCATGAGGATGTGCATCGAATATAGAGATTTGAATAAAAATACCATAAAAAACATGTACCTCATTCCCACGATCAATGAGTTATTGGATGAATTGTATGGGGCCATTTGTTTTGCAAAGATTGATCTTCGATCGAGGTATCATTGGATCAGCGTAAGAGATCATGATATTCCCAAGACTTCTTTCAGGTGCCATTATGGGTACTATGAGTTCCTGGTCGTGCCATTTTGGTTGACCAATGCACCTATGACATTTCATCCCTACATGAATCACATATTCAACAAGAAGCTGAGGAAGTTGTTTTTGGTATTATTTGATGATATTTTGATGTATAACAGGACATGGGAGGAACACTTGGAGCATATGTATGAGATTTTGTGCATCATGGAGGATCAATCATTATATGACAAGGATTCAAAGTGTGAGTTTGGCATGACAAAGATCCTATACTTGGGTCATGTCATCAGTGCTCAGGGGGTACATGTGCATAGGGAGAAGATCTAGGCCATACTCGATTGGCCATTACCCAAGAACCTTACACACTTGTGTGGTTTCTTTTGGATATGCAGCTATTATAGGAGGTTTGTAAAGAGATTCTCATAGTTAGTTGCACAACTCACAGATCTCACAAAAAAAGGGGAATTCAGGTGGACAGAGGAGGCCAAAAATACATTTGACGGGATGAAGGAAGTGATGAGCACTTGCGCAGTTTTAGCACTTCTTGATTTCACTTAGCCTTTCATGCTTGAGTGTGATGCATCGGGTGAGGGGATAGGAATAGTTCTCATGCAACATAGACATCCGATAGCATATGAGAGAAGGAAACTCACAAAGTCGGAGAGGCTCTACTCCATAACGAAAAGAAAATGCTCACCATCATGCTTCATTGGCGAAATTCAAACAGTACTTGGTCAGTGAAAAATTTGTGGTTAATACTGACCACAACAATTTGAGTCACTTTATGGGGTAAAAGGATTTTAATGAGAGGCAACATAAGTGGGTCTGTAAATTGTAGGCATATCAATTTGACATAGAGTATGTGAAAGGGAAGAAGAATATGGTTGATAATGCTCTCTCTAGGAAACTTGAGATATGCTCACTTATAGAGATTTCAGCTAACTGGAAATCTCATCTCTTGGTAGAGTATTCCAATAATAAACTTTCCTGCAAGTTGATGGATCATATCATTCAGGATGATAGGTTCAAAGTGGTGGATGACATCATCTACTACAAGTACCACATATACTTAGTCTGCGAGTCCACATTGAAGGATAATATCACGAGGGATATGCATGACAAACCCTTGGCAGGGATTCCTAGGTACTTTAAAACTTATAGGAAGATCAAGGAGAGGTTCACTTGGAAGGCCCTCAAAGATGATGTACTGAGACATGTGAGGGAAAGTATAACTTGTTAGTAGAAAAAGTCAGATCAAACTCATCATGCGGGGTTACTACAACCATTACCCATCCCAGAGCAGAAGTGGGAAAGCGTTTCCATGGACTTCATCATAGTTTTACCTAAAGTATAGGGTAAAGATTGTATATATGTGGTGGTCAATCAATTGACCAAGTTTGCACATTTATTTTCCATATCCTTATAATAAAAGGAAACATAGTTAGTGGAGTTGTTATTCATGGAGGTATTCTGATCTAGGAGGATCTAAGGAATGCTCACAGATGTCCAGGAGGATCCAGAATGCTCACAAAGGTCCCAAGGGATCCATAAATGCTCAAAATTTTATCATCTCAAATGATCATGAAAATGATTGCATTGCGTAGAGCTTGGTGATATATTTCCAACACCGCAAAAATTTCCTCAAATGGAGTTCGTATGCAGAAGTTATGTATGGTCAAGGTCAAAAAAGGAAAAAAGTCAAAGTCAACAAGGTCAAAGGTGACACATGTCACCACTGCAAGGGTTACATGTGGAATTATCGTACATGTCGTACAATGCTGACATGGTGACCTCACATGGAGACACGTGGAAAGAAAATTGTGTGGCATGACAGGCTCGCAGATGACTAGGAAACCATACAACCCAAGTGGACTAATCATATGTTGACATGTGGCAAGGATTGACCAATGAGAATTTTCCACATGGCATCCTCCCATTGGCCATTAATGGCTATGGTTTACCCAAAATTTTGGGTGTCAACATGGGTCGAACCCACGACCTCCCATAAACCTACAAAAACCTTTGTTGCCAATGCACTACACATATGTTTCTTAACCTTTTATGTTGGCATATGTATTTAAGTTTATTGCAAGGTTCATCTGGCGGAAAAAAGGGTCGACGACCTAATCCCTCAACCCTTAGCAATGATCATGTGCAATGTAATATGATTGTGACCCTATATTTACGAGGGGTTTTAAAACCATATACCACCGTAACCATATATAATATATGGGTATATCCATCTATAACCATATAACAACAAAACCAACACATGTGCATTTGTAGTGGATCGAACCCAGAACCTTCGGGATATATTCCCAGGGTTCTAACCACTACACCAACTGCACCATTTGTTAAAACAAATTTGCAACCATATATTTAATGCCTATAAAAAATGTCGAATGGATATTTATATTTTGAATCTGGTTAGATGTTTATGTGTATTTAAGAGTTATTTTTATATCTAAGGATTTTCGGATCAATTTGGTATCAAAACTCGTTTGGTATTTTTAGATCATGTTGTATAAAAACTGGTTTTGACATGTATTTTCAAGTGAATGCTTACAAGGTCAAAATCCAAGCGAGGTGAAGGCAAGCTTACAAGTTATAATCTTGAAATTGTTTCAAGGAGCTTCACTCAAAGGAAAGAAATGGAGCATGAAGTTGTTCTTTTTGAGGCTAATAAGGAGTTTCATAGTATGTTTCTTGAGATGACAAATATGGTTAAGGAATTGTGGGAAGACCTAGAAAGACAAAGAGAAACTCCCCATCAAAATGAATGTGGTCTAGTTGAAACAATGGTAAAAGATGAAGGAGAAGGAGAAGGTGAAAAACCTCCAGGGTCTCCTCCATCCCCATAATCATCATCATCTTCTTTCAATGAAAGTGAACTTTCTTCTCACAAGAGGAAGAAACATTCTAAGAAGTCTTCTCGTTCTCATGATTTTCCTTTGTTAAAGATAGATGTAAAGTTTGACTTGCTTACTTATGATGGGGAGTTGAATGTAGATAAGTTGGATAATTGGATAAAAAATATTGAAGTATATTCAAGGATACATAAAATCATACAAGACACTTCAAATATATAGTTGGATACTCTTCTCCTGAGTGACATAACTTTTATATGGTGGGAGAGTGGAATGCAAGCTGATCTTATTCAACATGGTAAAACCATTTCTTCCTAGATTGAATTTATTGTTGCATTAAGAAATCAATTTTATCCATTAGCTTATATGAAAACATCAATTATTGCTTGGCAACATTTATGACAAAGAAAATGGAAAAATGTTCAAGCTTATACACATGAATTTAAGAGGAAGGCATTATCTTTGGGAATTCCATTACATACTCATGAGACTCTTCTAAAATATATTGGTGGTATGCAATAATATCTTCTCCAAACCATATTGATGTTTAATCCTACTAATATTGATGAAGTATCAGTACAAGATACTCATCTTGAAGCCAACAAAGGAAAATATGTTGTTCAGGATGTGTCAGATGAGCCACATGAATTTGAGGAGTAGTCGAAGGGAAAATGGAAGAGTAAGAAGACAACTATAGTGAAGAAGGATGAAAGGAAGAAACCTACATGTTCTCACTACGAGAAGAAAGGACATGATGAGAAGCATTGTTAGAAGTTGCATCCAAAATTGAAACCGAAGTGGGATCAACCTAGAAAGGGTAAAGAGAAGGTCACGACCATAGTTCAAGATCTTGGATCAAATTCTGAGGATGAATCCCAAGTTACAACTATGCGAATCAAAGGTAAATATTTTGTTGCAAGTTTCAATTTGTGTACTTATTCTTCAAAGGCTAAAGTAATCCCTGATGGAAGGAAAATAAATGACATATTTCATTTACGAGTTATCTCAAAGCACGCTAAGATTGATACACTTGTTGATAGTGGATCACAAGTAAATATTATCTCAGAGAAAGTTGTTAGAAGTTGGGATTGGAAACTAGGCCTCATCCGAGACCATATCCTTTGGGTTGGATTTGAAATCATGATTAGGTACATGTAACTAAGCAATGCAAGTTACAATTTGCAATCACATCTAGTTTCATTTATGAGGTAGAGTTAGACGTTATTCCACTCGACATCTACGGGATGGTTTTGGGAAGTCCATACTTGTATGATAAGAAGGCCATTTTCTATAGGAAAAAATAAAAGTATCATATTTCGAGGATGGGATTGAGTTCATTGTGAGAGCTCATTAGATGAAGACTAATTTGAAAGTTGCCACTACATGGCACATGCTAGTTAATGCTAGTATCCAGGATACAGGTTTACAACCTATGGTTGAAAGAAAAATAGGTCCTTTGGTTGATGTTGTTCCTATTAAGAAGGGAAAATATTGTGATGGTTCATTATCTTTCACATTTGTATATTCAGTTTTGTTGTTCAGTTTATGACTAATCAATGGAGTATAGTTGGATACTGCAACAATGGATGACGAAGTTTGTGAATTTAAGGTAATGGTTAACTTGGTCAACAATGTTGTTTCAGTCTTCATTATGGTTGAGATGAGTCAGGTGCTTGTTATCCAAGTAGGGAGGAAGGATGATACTAGACAAGTGAGGTGATAGTATCCTCACTTCATTAAAGAATGATGCATACTTTTGGAGGTCCAAAAGTTCTTCAGTGGGAAAGTTTGATCTAGGAGGATCTAAGGAATGCTCATAGAGGTCTAGGAGGATCTAGAATCCTCATAGAGGTCCCATGGGATCCATAAATTCTCAATGTTTTATCTTGAAAAGTACTTCATTGTGTAGAGCCCAACAATAGCTTTCCAACAATGCAAAAATTGCCTCAAATGGAGTTTGTATGCAGAAGTTATGGATGTTCAAAGTTTTGTCAAAATAGACAAAAAGTCAAAGTCAACAGGATCAAAGGTGAAACGTGTCACCACAAAAGGGTGACATGTTGCATAATCGTACAGTTTGTATAGTGCTGACGTGGCAACCTCACATGGCGACACGTGGTAGGCATGTGACGTGGCATGATAAGTTGGCAAATGACAAGGAAACTATACAACCCAAGTGGACTAATCATATGTTTACATGAGGCAAGGATCGACCAATGAGAAGCTACCACGTGGCAACCTTCCATTGGCCATTAATGGCTATGGTTTACCAAAATTTTTGGGAGTCGACAGAGGTCGAACTCACGACCTCCAATAACCCTAGACAAACCTTCGTTGCCAATGCACTACACATTTGTTTCTTAGCCTCTTATGTTAGCATATGTATTTAATTTTATTGTATGGTTCATCTGGCGACAAAAAATGCCAAGGGCCTAAGCCCTCAACCCTTATCATTGATCACATGCAATGTAATATGATTGTGACCCTATATTTGTAGAGGGTTTTAAAACCATATACCACTGTAACCATATATAGTATATGGTTATATCCATATATAACCATACAACAACAAAACCAACGCATGCGCATTTGTAGTGGATCAAACCTGGAACCTCCGGACTCTATTCCTAGGGTTCTAACCACTACACCACGTGCACCATTTGTTGAAACAAATTCGCAACCATATATTTAATGCCTACCGAAAATGTCGAATGGAGATTTGGTTCACGACGTATTTAATGGCACAGATCCCGAAACAAAATAAACATTCCGATGTGCACTCATTCCAATGAGGAAACATATCTCGAGGTGCTATGGATCCTGAGGTACGAACTACATATAAGTGCATGCAAGAGATTTTCTAAGTTTCAACATTGTCTTGTTTTGTGTGTCATAAGGAATTTTGTCCGTATGTAGTCAAGTTTATACTTGTGGATTCATTTTTCTGCAAGGATCATGAATGTGAAGTTTGTTTTGTGATCATAGTTCATTTGTAAAAGTCTTATCTCATTTTTTCATGTATGAGACACATAGTCTCGTTATACGTGTAAAAAGGGCCCCTTGTTTAGAATTTGGTTGACTTTATACTCAAATTTCTCATAATTTCGCAAGGAATTCAATGGTAAACTCATTTTTTGGGATTGAGTATCAGAATTAAAGAGAGTCCAATAAATTGGCTTTTTAAGTCCATATTGTAATGTAATTTGGCATTTGGAGATGATGAAGAACAATATTACTATCTAAAGGGACTTTGAAAATGAAGAAATACATGTTATCTATATGTGAAATTTGAGTTATTTTATTTTTTATTGTGTTATCTAATTAGTATTCAAGTTATTCATCATCATTAATGAATTTTATGGACAAGGAAGCATATTCACATGTGTTTTTTGAAAATAGTCAAGAGATCATTTATATTCTGGATTTGGTCAAATGTTTATGTGTATTTGAGAGTTATTTTTATATCTAAGGATTTTGGATCAAGTTTGTATCATAACTCATTTTGTATTTTAAGATCATATTCAGACTCCATGGGTTGTCAAAGTACATTGTCAGTCACATAGATAAAAGTTTCCTCAATGCATTTTGGTAGGAGTTGTTCAGGTTGGGTGGCATAGAGTTGACTCCTAGCACTACTTACCACCTCCAAGAATATGGTCAAATAGAGATCATGAGCAAGTGGATCTAGGGTTATTTACATAACTATGTGTCTTGGTAGCAGAAGGCACGGGTTAAGTGGTTTCATTTGGGGGAACACTTTTATAATACCACTTATCATATGCCCATTGGGATGACCCCATTCCAAGCATTATATGGCTATGATGCTCCTTCATTTATTTATTTGGAGGTTTGGGATAGCAAGGCTCCCAAAGCCAAGGATTGGATCTAGGAGAGTCAATACATCCTCAAGGCTCTCAAGGACAATTTACGGGTGGGACAAAATCAACAGAATATTTATGCAGATAGGCATAGAGTCAAGCAAACTTTTGAGGTGGGGGACTTGGTATTTTTGAGATTACAACCATGTGGACAGTCTTCACTGAAGAAAAGTGGTGTTGAAAATCTTAAGCCCCGCTTTTATGGCCCCTACAGAGTGATCCAAAGAGTTGGAGAGGTAGCTTATGAGCTTGATTTGCCGGAGGGAAATAAGATCCATAATGTGTTTCATGCTTCATGCCTCAAGAAGGCATTGGGACAACATGTCACTTATTTGGTAGAGTTACCTCCATTGGATGAGGAGGGGCAGTCAATGTTGGTTCTGGAGGAGGTATTGGAGGTCCAAAAGAGAAAACTACGAAATGGGGTGATCTGAGAGTACCTTGTCAAGTGGAGAGATTTACCAGTAGAGGATGCCACATAAGAAGGTGACTAGATCTTGAAACATCCTAACTTGTAGTTTCTTGAGGACAAACAATCATGGGAAGGGAGGATTGTAATGTCCCTTTCCAATTAATAGTTCCAGGAGATCGACGTAATAGCCTAAGTTATTCCCGTAGGCTATAGTCAGTGGAGAAAAAGAAAAATAATTAATTATTTGATGTCATCGGAGCAGGAAAAGTAATCCTTTTAAAAGGTGACATTGAATAATTAGGGAAAAGGGTGTTTTAAGTTACTTTTAGTTAATAAAGTCACTTTATATTATTAAAAGGGTAAAAGGGTTAGAAAAGGGTCAACGAGGAAAGAAAAGGAGAATGAAGGCACCCTCTTTCATTATGCATATGTTATTTTATAAAACGAAATTGAGAGAGCTCCTGTGGCTTTAGATCTTGGGACGAAAAACCCTAGAAAGAAGAAGATTGGTTTCGGTGGTGAGACCATCCACCCTTGTTGGTCATAGAGAGAAGGTCACTCTAATCTTTTCACAATGCTTCATTATGGTCGAGAGATTCACCATTTGGTAGATGGGTTTTCTTTTATAGAGGTCATTTTTTATTAAAGAGGACGGGTTGGGTTGCAACTGCATTTCTTGTGTGTTTGGGTCGTGTTCTACTGGTTTTTGGTCGAGTTTCTTAGAGTGGGGTTGAGTTATTCCTTGATGAGATGAGTTTCCCCTCATCCTGGGCATATTTCTACAAGTGGGTGAGTTATTTTGAGTTGAGGGGTGATTTCCTCAATTGGAGGCTGAGTTTCTTGCAAAGGGGTTGGTATTTCTTGTTGTGGGAGGGAGGATTTGAAGTGTTGAGGTTGAGATCAAAGGCTGGTCAAATTTTTTGAAGTAGAGGCCAAGTTTTTTTCTATAGTAGAGGTTGCACTGATTGAGATAGGGGTTGAATCCTTTGTGGAAGAGGTCACCCTCATATGTAGTTGTTTCCATTGTTGTTAGGAACATGTTGTTGCTGTAAAAAATGTTGAACATGGGTCTATTCTCATCTACAAGCCTATTATTTGTCCTCGCCATATTTGCAAAGGAAACCTACAGGAAATACATATAAAGTTCTTGTTTAATTGTTTTTATATTATTTGTTGAGTTATGTAATGTACTTTTTCTGTCTCAAACACTTAATGAAATAAATATCTTTGGTTCTCAAAATGGGCGTTATATTGTAAATCTCAGTAGAGGGTATAAATACACATAAATTGTTTGGTGGAAATTACTTGTGTGTAAACAGTTTGATGAAATATCCACATTGTTAAACTAAGTGAAAATACAAAAGAAATAGTGGGGATTTTACATCTTATGGTGAGGAGTCCCCATGATCTTGGAGAGAAACTAAGAATCCTCAGGGATTTTTGCTCCAATATGGGCATGACTATTAATACTGACAAAACAAAAGTAATGATCATTAAATCCAATAAGATCACATATGATACTTTTGTATATGACAAAAACAACTTGGAGGAAGTCACTTTGTACAAATATCTTGGAATCGTTATTCACGACAAGCTCAACTAGAAGTATAGCATTGAGAAAAGGATAAATGGAGGATGTAAATCTTATTATGGGCTTGAAAAAAATTGTAAATCAACCGATCTTTGGATATGGGGA
>WSFP011455518.1:0-19349 GCA_009831015.1 Picea engelmannii | reverse complement strand
TCTTATTTTCTCCCAAGTCTTGAAAGAATCAAGAAACATGATTTTTGATCTACCTTGAGTGAGATAGTCCGTCATGCTGTAGTTCCACTTGATACGCACGACATTTATTCCGAAGGAAATATGGCGAGTATTTCTCCTACCATCCCAATCGATATCTCTTGTACCCCTGGCAAGATTGAGAACACAAATATAGGTGCAGATTGTTCACTAGAAGCGATTCTGATATACACCAACCTCTTCAAAGAATTTCGAGATGTATTCAACAGGTCATATGAAGATATGCCAGGGATCGACCCTCATATTATCAAACATGATATTAGGACTTATCCGGATGCTAAACCTATTCGACAACGTCTTAGAGCTGTTAATCCTAGGAAGGCCCCCGCTATTAAGGCGGAGGCGGAAAAGCTACTTAATGATGGCTTAATCTATCGGATTCCCTTAACCTAATGGGTATCCAACCTCATTCCTGTGAATAAAAATAAAGGAACCATCTGTGTGTGTATGGACTTTCACGACTTGAACAAGGCTTGTCCTAAATATAAATTCCCCATGCCTTTCATTGATCAGATTCTCGATGAGTGTGTGGGAAGAAAAATATTTTTCTTTATGGATGGATTTTCAGGATATAACCAAATCTAGATCAAACCTGAGGACCAACACAAGATGACATTTATATGTCGTTGGGGTACTTTTGCATACCGGAAAATGCCTTTCGGCCTGAAAAACGCCGGAGCGAACTTCGAACGCGCCATGACTTTCTCTTTTCACGATCTCAAGCACATAGTCAAAGCTTACCTTGATGATCTTGTTGCTCACTCTTGCAAGAGAGTGGATCATGTTACACACCTTCGACTAGTTTTTGAAATATGTCGTTACTATAGAATCTAGTTAAACCCTCACAAATGCATCTTTTTCATTAAGTTTGGCTGTCTCTTAGGATTCCCAGTTTCTGAGACCAAGATCATGGTAGATTCTCTTAAGTTTGAGGCAATACTTCAATTGCCTCCCCCACACATGATTAGACAACTTCAAGGTTTATAGGGAAAAGCTAACTTTTTGCATTGGTTTATAGTGAATTATGCCAATATCACTAAGGGTTTCATGTGCCTATTGAATAAAGATAGTCCTTTTATCTGGGATGAGCGAGCCCAGGATTCTTTCGATGCTTTAAAGAAAGCCTTAGTATCGACCCCTCTGTTAAAATCTCCTGATTACAATAGAGATTACTTGTTGTATATTGCCACATCTGAAGACATGATTGGTATGGTTCTAGTTCAGGAGGATGATGAGCTCCATGAGCATGTCATCTACTATATTAGTCGAAATTTAGTCGGTCCTGAGCGTAATTACTCTCACGTTGAAAATCTATCTTTGGTTTTTGTTCACACAGTCCAACGTTTACAACACTATATATTTCTTTGAAAAACTACTGTGGTTGTCGATGTCAATTTGTTTAAATACGTCCTCACTAGGCGTATCATAGGCGGAAAATATAATAAATGGATTGTCATCTTACAAGAATTTGATCTCGAATTTTCTTCGGCCAAGTCCAAAAAATCACTAGTTTTTGCAGAGTTAATATCCAATTTTCCATGATTAGATGAAGATGTTATCCATGTCGATTCGTTTGTAGACGAACACATTTTCCTTGTCTCATCGTCCAACCCCTGGTATGGAGACATTGTTTTATATCTTCAAACTTTGAAGTTCGCTCAACATCTCTCGCGAGATGATCGACGACGTGTTAGACACCAAGCCAAAAAGTATACCATCGTCGGTAACACTTTGTATCGCCGAGGAATATATAGTATCTTATGTCACTGCTTAACTCACAAGGAAGCCGAGTCAGTCCTAAATGATTTCCACAAAGGGTCTTGTGGTGGTCATCTATCTTGTGGTGGTCATCTATTCGGGCTTGCGACAACCCAAAAAATCCCATGAGTCGGTTACTTATGTCCCACCATGTTTAAAGATTGCATTGAAGCGGTTAAGAAGTTTCACCCCTATCATGTGTTCACTCGAAAAATGCGCTCACACCCAGCCCCCCTTCACCCAGTCATTACCGTTGGTCCCTTCACCAAGTGGGGGGTAGATTTCATTGATTGCAACCCAACTTCGGCTGGGGGGAATCAACACATTATTGTGGCTATCGACTACTTTACCATGTGGGAAAAATCCATGCATACCATAAAATCCGATGGGAAGACTGCAACCTTATTCTTGTTCAACCAAATTATCGCCCGGTTCGGTATCCCGAGTGATATTGTCACTGATCATGGCAGTCACTTTCAGAATGAAATGATGGTAGAACTAGCATCCAAGTTGGGGTTTAGACATGGTCACTCATATCCTTATTACCCCCAGGAAAATGGGCAAGTAGAGGCTGTTAACAAGTCTCTCAAGACCATTTTTCAAAAAAGTGTTAGCCAGAGTAATTCTGATTGACACATCATGCTATATCCCGCGCTTTGGGCATACCGAACCTCGGTCAAGAATGCCACTGGTTTTCCCCCTTTTCAGTTAGTACATGGTGTGGAGTTGATACGTCCTATTGAATGCAAAATCCATTCTCTCAAGTTGGGAGTCAAGCTCGTACATGACACTTCAGATTTAGAGCGATGCCTCGTGCACCTAGAGAGTATTGACGAGTAGTGTCGAGACGCCTTTATGACTATCGAGGAAAACAAGAAACATGTCAAGGTTTAGTATGACAAGTCTGTCTGTCCTTGGTTGTATGTTGAGGGTAACTTGGTCCTCTTGTATGACCAAGCCAAAGAACCGCTAGGGGCAGGAAAGTTTAAACCCATTTGGCACGGTCCTTATGTCATGCGATGTGTTCTAGAAAAAGGAGACTACAAGTTGGAAAATTATGAAAGGAATAAACTGGACGAGCCCAGAAATGGGCTCTACTTGAAAAGGTATTACGCTTGAGCCCTAGGCTTGGGTGAAACCCTTTGTATATTAATGTAAATTTGGTGTATATACATATTTTTCCCCTTTCTCTTTTTGTCTTTGGCTTGCTTATCGATTTTTCCCTTTTGGTTGGCAGATGTCAATGCAGTCTTCGGTCTATATAGGATTCGCAGATGGAGCTAGTTGTCATACACGGAACTTGGCTTCTGCCGCTTGGGTGATTTACTCACCCAAGGGTCTGCTAGTGTCTTCAGGTGGCGTATACCTAGGGCCATCCACGAATAATGTGGCCGAATATAGTGTCATCATAGAACTTTTGTGCAATCCCATCTCACGTGGTATTCACTCTCTAGAGGTTCGCCTGTATTCTCGGTTAGTAGTATGTTAGTCAAACGGTCATTACCATGTGCGTGGTCCTACGTTACTTCGTCGATTCCTATGGGTACGTCTTTTAGAACGAAAATTTTATTTTATTACATATTTTCACATCCCTAGAAGTTCTAATCATGTATTCGATGCCTATGCTAATTATGTTTTAGATTGGAATTTGTCAGATTAATAAAGTAAATAAAACCATTAAATCAATATGCACATTGTAAGATATGAGTAAAGCCGAAGATCCCTTTCTATATATTTCAAAATAATAATAATATGGTGTTTATATTTCAAAATTGGGGCTAAAACCCTCAAAATACATATACAACTGATATACATATCCCATGTCATCTACGCCTGTGGCGTAGGATGCATATCATGATAGAAAACCACGACGTTTGTGAGACGCCGAAAGAGTCATACCCATGCTCTAGGTACACCAACAACTTGTCGTTGCATGGATTCAGGTAGATCCTCTACCTAAACCATAGGAATCCTCTGTGTCAGACGAGATAGGTTGCCCTACATGTTCTGTAGGAATCTCTTTGCTTCTCCTCCCACTGCCTCATCTCCCTGGTGCCTCTGTCTATGTCGTAAGAATCCCTCTGGTTGTTGCGGACCCACATATGAAATCACAAGTATCTAGTTAATATTCAAACACCAAAAAAAAAATATTTTTGTTTCCTTAAATAAAAAAATAGAAAAAAATGAAATATGTAATTTTTTTTACCTATGGTGCCATAAGAGGCCCCTGGTGGAAGAGACATATATGGATCTCCTCTGAAATCAATCCCCACATAGGGATAGTTGTCTAGAGCAATGATTTTTCTCCTCCACCAGAAGAAAAAATCATTGTTGTAGGGTGTTGACACCCTACCTCCCCCTTTCCGTTTCATGACTTCGATCCACCGCGCCATAGCTGGATCATGTGGTCCCCTAGGAAGGATCTCCACTCTAGGTCCCAGACTTGGGACCCACTCGAAAAAGAAGCTACAAAGGATAGAGGCAAACCTGAAGTTTTGCTTACCCCCCTGCTTGCACTCTGTCAACTGACCTTTCATATTGGTCAGCAGTGAGGTACACCAATCATATACATTGGGCCTCGCACACTCCTGTGTGTAAAACATAAGTGGTCTCTATGATTGATGCAGCGAGGCCGATCCTATGATCCTGGTAAGCACGAGCATAATAATATTCAAGATAAGGTTACCTATAGCCCGGATGGGGATTTGACTTCCCACCATAGGAGTCCTTGCAACACAGTGGGCCTCGATATACTCCTCGACCTTCATCCCACTCCCTACCCCATGTGACTTGATATCCACATCCTCTCCTCAGCGTGAAAGTTCGATCAAGAAGTAGATGTCATCTACTTCGATCCTTAATGGTTGTCCATCAAGGATAAATCTCTTGCTATCAGGATCTCAATATCCCACCAGCATCTCCAACAACCTCACTTGGGCCCTCATTCCTTTGAGATCCCAAAACTTGTACACACCACATATTTTTAGATTCTCTTGAGCCATTGGATCTTGATCCACTGTTGCATCTATCTCCTCATGCTCTTACTCTCTCCATTCCAACACCATCCTGCAAAAAACAAATCATTTTTGAGTGAGAAACCCTTCTTTTTTTCCATTTGTGTACATATACACGGTTTATCCACAAACAATCATGAGTAGGGCCTGATATACACCTCCCATGGTTAACACAGAGGCACATATCTAGTCATATACGCGACCTATTCAGAGAAACTCGCGTATACCGAAAACTCCAAATTACGCCCTAAAAAACTAACAAAATAGAACCTAATTCAAAAATGTAAACCATTGAATTTGAAGAGGATGGGATGAAGAGTTACCTAATACAGACGATTCATGATTCCATTGTCTATCACTCCCGCAATCACCATTTGAATCCTGGAGGTTTTTTCGTCCAAATTGCACTATTTGGGTAAAAATGAAAATGACACAGTAATTTTTTATTTTATTCCTAATTATAAGCTATTTTTACCCACTTGATATAGTTTTACGCTATCGTTTCGCCTAGAGGACTAATTCAAGAATGGTTTTAAGCTGGTTTTTATAGTTTTGACTCAATTTTCTTGTGGATTTCAAGTCATAGTTGACCGTTCATCTCCTCAGGAAGGTATATTCATAACTTAGAATATAGGATAGGTATCTACTCCATCGTGCATTTTTGCATTATCCTTCGACTACCGCTTTTTACGCCTTAGGTACAAACCCATTTATTGTGACACATAACCCTCCATCTACTATTAATAGCGTCGTTAATAAATGGTAGAGAGTTACCAAACATGGGTACCCTAGTTAGAACCTCTTTTGTCATTTGGTTCCCATGCTGAGATTTTTCCTTAGGATTGGGAGTCCATTACAATTCAATACATGAGTTTATGATGAACCTCATTTCTCATTCATGCAAATGCGGCCTTATTACCCGCAGACTCCCAAAAAATGAGTCTCAGTTAAGCTCGTTTCCAACTTGTCTAAAAACTGAAAAGATCACCGAGTGATTTGTCCCTTTCACACTCGTTAAAGTTGGACTTGAAAGGTCATGAGTCTTAGTTAATCTCTTTTACAACTTGCTATCAAAAATAGAAAAGATTGCCAAGTGAACTTGTCTTTTTCACACTCGTAAATTGGATTTGAAAAGACGTCTTTTTGGCACAAGTTTACCCCTTTTTCACACCAAGTAGACTAAAAGATATAAAAAAAGACATTTTTTGGCATTAAGTTGTGATTGCATCTCATGCCCTCACTTGTAGTATTGAGCCTTTAACCGGTTCTCTCTTTGCATTACAAACTGTTGCCTAAGCAATTTGCACCCTCAACCAAGCAAATCCTTGTTTATATCCTTCGCAATTTGACACCCTATACCTTGAAGGGAACATCACCTCGAGTGCACATCTCCCGCATTCATTCCCTTGCATTAAGCATAGGTACGTTCCAATGCTGGAACTAGTTTTGCTTACTTGCGACACTCGTTCCCTCCTCTGTATCATAGCATTCATTTGTTATGAAAAAACAAAAAAAGACAGGCGAGAAGGGAGTACTATATTGTAATTGGCAGCAGTTGTGTCACCTTTGAACATAGAACAAAGTTATTGAGTCCTTGTGTCATCACAATTTTGGGTTTAGCATGGCCCTAGGAAGCTGATCTCGCTACAGAGTTTTCTCTACCTACTGGTTACTCTTCCAATCTCTATATAGAACGTTCTTGATGCCTCCTGCATCTAATTGTTACATCATTGAGTCTATGCTGCCGGAGTCCACCATATGTCTCATGCTCTTCTTCAAAGGAAGTCTATCAACCTGTGTCAGCCACTCCTCAGAAATATTGACTTTGCATGTTGGCCATACCCTTAGTTTGTCTCAGAATCACATGATAATTTGGTCTTATCATGCACCCTAGCCCTACTTTCATCATTGGTAGGTCACCTTGAACCCAACAATCGACACTTCATCATTGGTCATTGACTGGGTGGTTTCCCTTGTGTTTGACGACAAGACATCTATTCACACTTTGGGATTCGTGCAGTGTCTTGGATGCCATTAGCCTTATTGGTGGTTTCCTCGCCTTTGTCAACAATTTTTCATCATTGGCTGTAATTCAGAGGGTCTTTTTCGTGTACCTCTTGCATTTGGCACACACAAAAGATGCACAGGGTCATTGGTTCATTAACATGTTCTTCATCCAATCTTCACCAAATCATGAAGCTCCTGCTTTGTTCCTCGTGTTGACTGATGAGAGATGCCTCAATGCTCCTCCTTTAAGCGGGTCTCTTTTCATCGAATTCAACTCATTTGTTCTAGATACAAGACCTAGAGTTTTATGAGTACCTTGAGGCTTGCAGTCATTAGTGGTAGGCTCTCTCACCATTGACATATGGTAATACATCAATGTCTCCTGATCAATGGATTTCTCAAGCGTTCGACATCGACTCCTTTTTCTCACTTGTAGAAATGTACTAGGTGCCTTGATACCTACTTTCATTATTGGTAGGTTGTCTCGTGTTTGTTAATGGTATACCTAAATGACTGGTAATCAAACAATGTCTCATCATGTTCGATCTCAACTCCTTTATTCACATGATATAGACTTGCACCTTTGGAGGATAGTGTAGAAGACTTGAAGACATCACTATGTGGTTGCATCTCTCATGAGATGTTTCCCCCCCTTCATTGGACCAATACCTATTTGACTTCAATGATCATGGGAGATCAGATTGTACTTCATGGTATGCAGATATCTTCAAATTGATTTTGAGACTAGTTTCACTGGGCCTTGTTCGTGACTATGACAACTTTTGGCATATAACCACATTTGTATTTGCCTATTCATGGCCATGAACACTTGTTTGGTATATTTTCCACATGGATCTGCATTGTATTCTTGGCAGCCATGTATGCAAAGTCAGTACATAATGTAATGAGCAATTGAGTTCATCCAACTGGTTCTCTACCACTTCACTTATGGGTTATTTATAATTTATTTTGGACATCGCAGATACTCCTCTGATATCACACATTAGGGGGCATCTGTTATAGCAAGATTTGCCTCACCATTTCTATCTTTCACAGAGGACCTTTTTCCATTTCCCTATGCAAAATTATCATCCCGTTTTGATGAATCCAGAGATAAAAATATACATTTTTTCACATATACGCTCCCTATTGGTTATACAAGATGCGTATACACTTGTTGTTCCACTACAAATCGTGTATATCGAGATTTGTGCCAGAAAATACAAAATGAGGCCGGGTTTCTATGTCACGACAGAAGATATCTAATCCTTGGCCTTCCATATATTGGAAACGTTCTGACTCGACCCTTCAATTGCATTTTGAAGGCTATAAGAGCACAATTTCAAACTATGGAAAAGAAGAGAAAGCATTCAACTTTGAGAGCACAGTTACTCTAGAGAAATTACTTCATATTGAGTCTGCATCCCTTTGTCCCTTAAGTCTGAACACAATGTTCAACCCCCAAGATCTTTCCCTATTGTTGAGAGGACCTCATTGCCTCTTTCCTATGATCTTGCATTTGGTGGAGGATTGGAGTGGTGGAGACCCATTTGGAAGGAAGTCGGTTTCTTGGTTTTGAACCGTGCCGACACGAAAGTTTGTAATGTTGTTACTTCTGTTGATCAATTATTAATAGAAATACTCCTTTCCTGTCCTATTGGTATCTTACAAATATATGATTATTATCCATGGGTGTGTTTGTAATGTTTATTAATGGATTATGCTATTTGATGTGCTAACCCCTTTTATATCATCACTATGTACTTGCTTTGCTAGTTGGTTGAGAACTTCTTACATGTATAAAGCTTTGGGTCAAAGTGCTCAATGGTGGAACATCATCAAATGTTGGATCGAGGTAGGCTTCTTTATTATATTACAAAATAGTCTATATAGAATATGTTGGAATTGAGTTGATTTCTGCAATCATACTTGTCTTTTTTGGTTTACCCTTGGCCATAGAGAGTTTCTCCCTTGTAACATGTATATCTGAAGCTCCATCTCCAACTCCTATCACCTGCTTCTTTCACACAAGTAACAAAAACTACCAACCTTTTTCCTTTCCCTAGTGCTAAGAATAATTATTAATGCCTTATATATACCTTGATTAACCAATTATATAATCAGATCCAATTATTGATGACAAAACACAAATAAAATGGAGGGGAAACATGTTAGAAAAACAAGATCGCGGAGAAATAAAATAAAACAAATCCGGAAATAAAACACAAAAGATAAACAATACAATAGAGACACAAATATACGTGGTTCAACCAATGTGGGCTACGTCCACTAGAGAAATTTCCAGGTCCTTTCTTTATTTTATCCAACAAATGAAGGGATACAACCTACAACACACCCATTGTAACTTCATCTTCTTTCTCTCACAATCTCCTCACTCAGAATGCTATATTCACAATGATACATAGCCACAATAAATTTCCATCATAAAAGAGGGTTTCCTTTTAGGGAAAAAAACCCTAACATAAATTCTACCTTCAGATCTCTAACTTTATAATGAATGGTCCAGATTTATTATGAAATTACAATATACATTTACAAGGCAATTTTTTCTTCACGAGCTTCGCCCCCGAACCCCCGCCAGGGGTCTGCTTTCCCCCAGACCCCCTAGCTAGGGGGATAGCCCCCTCGGACCCCGCAGGGGGGGTAACCCCCCCTGCACTCCTCGCGTGGAGGAGTGTACATTCTTCCGGGGTGTAAAGTCTTCATGGGGAATATACACGGCTAAAAAAAATGCCTCTAAATCAGGAAGATAATTAGGCTCCACAACCAACAAAACCATTGATCTATTATTAATCAGAAGAACATCAAATCAAGACATGCATACCTCAAATGATGATGCAATATACTTTAACCTCTTTTCTCCTTGACTCTCATTGCATCTGCTTGGTTAGGCTAGGATTCACTGACTTCTGGCTATGATAATGGATACCTCTCCAGTTGGACAACATAACATTACTATTAAATGTTTTTCTTCTCTTTCCCAGGGCTTTCCTTTGTTATATAGCTCCTAGAGGAGGCTTGGGAGAGGCTTCTAGATCTTATATAGACCATTAGAGACTTTAATGATGTGATTTCCTAGGAATTTGACATGAATATCCATCTCATCCCTCACTTATCACCTCCTAACTCCTCGATTCTAGAATTTTAACACTGCCTCGCTTGTTGATCCACTAATGTCTAGTGAGGGCCTCACCTGTTGATACACTAGTGTCTAGCAAGGGCCTCACTTGTTGTCTACTATGTGTCCTAGGAGGACATCCAAAAGTTCTCCAAAAGGGGTCAAACCTTAGGAAAAATATGTATTCTATATTCTATCCTATGATGTTTTCCTCTCTAGCCTATAGGGTGGAGATTAAAGCTATAAAATATGCTCCCTAATGTGTGAGGTCAAGAAAGGAGTGGATGGCTGAAATACATTACAATAAATAGTTTCCATATGAGATAGTGTGAGGAGATAAAAAATGAGTTTTAGAAGTCAAATAAGTCTTGCAATCAAACACTAAGGATGATAATATACATAGACCAATCCCCTAGGTAGACATACTCAGACTCTGAATGCGCATTTCCACCAAACAATATAATGCATATCCATGATATGAAATGCTAGACCATGTCCACGAAAGAATACATAGTGGATCCATGTCATCAATAATACCATAGCCACAAGACAATACAATGTGGATCTATGTCATGAACTCAATCATAGCCACAAACAAATACAATGTGGATCTATGTCATAGCATATAGATATCAGAAAGACAATGGGCACTAAGGAAAGTGCCCCTAAAGTCTTAAAATTACTCATAGGAAAGTGATATACTCCATTGCAACTTTGGAGGGAATGTTGTAAAAGAAGGATATGGCCCCAAACCAAGGTATTCATCCCAAACCCCGATGGTACAAATCTACAACATGCGAATACATGAGTTGATGTTGAGCATGGTAGAAGTCATATGATTATCGATCATTGACGTATATCGTTAAAAAACATGAAGGGAAACACCAATGATGAATATAGATCCTGAGGTACCTAATACAATATAAGAAGTTTGAATAGATGAGATAGTGTCGAACACTTGTAGAATCAATCGATCAAGGGTAAATGATGTAAAACCACTGTCGATTATGAGGAGGTCTGCCATTGAGGACTACAAACTCCAAGTTATTAGCCAATTTCTAGATCCCTCTCCTAGATAATGTGATAAAGACGATAGGAAGAGATATGTTAAAGGAGGGCCTTAATGTATCCCCCATCAATCGACATGAAAAATACACCGAGAGATGATGTGAAGAGAGAGTATCACAAAGTACAACTAATAAAGTGATGTATGACTCAGAAAGTCAACAAAACAACAGATGGGAGAATCAGGATTAAACTTCCCTTATACATATAACATGACACAATGGTGACTTGGAAGCAAGGCACAATATCTAGATGAATATAGTGCAATAACGTAGGAGGCATTGAAGCACTCTCCATGATGACTTGAAGATTAACCAGTCAGAGGAGTATCTCTGAATCATATTACTAGGATGGAGCTTGGGCAAGCTAAAAACCAATTATATTATGAGGACTCAAATATGTGCCATGTTCTATGGCGACTCGACTGACACTACCATTTTTAGAATAGACCAATGGTGAAAAACTCCCCACTCTTTTTCTTTAATGTTTTTTTTGAAAGAATAATAGAAGTATGCTCGGTCTCCTTCATGGTTTAATGAGCATGAAAGGATGATGAAAGTAAGTTGGGCCTCCTTCATGGTTTAACAAGAACAAAATAATGATGTAAGTATGCTTGGTCTTCATTTTTTGTTTAGTTTTAATGAGCCCGAAAATGAGTTAAAAGGATACTCATGAGTGTCTTTTTCGTGTCCTTTTATGATTCTGAAAAAGAGATAAAAGTATACTCGGTGGGAGAGAATGAGTGGATTAACAACATGCTTCTATGTTCCAAGCACATGGAACTGACCTAGGCAATGAGGAATGCAAATGGTACTGACAAGTGAGATTGACTCTTAGTAGTTATTCTCTCCCTAGGTAGGTGCGTGCAAAATGGAGGCCAAATAATTCAAGATGCAGATGGTCAAAGATACTATATAGTGGTAAGACGGATATGGGAAACCAACAACGCAACAATTGGAGGCATGATACAACCAAAAAATACGTAGGAGAACATTACGAAACAACACAAAATTTGGGAACCTTCATGGGATGTGGCCATAATATAAATGAAGAGAGGAAAATGAGGCTCATGTTGATTAATTGGGTTGGTTGTCATTGATGTCAACCCTTGAAGCAAGTTTGATAGAGAATTTTGGTAGCACAAAGGTTTAGGTAATGGAACCAAGTTTGTTTGATGTATAATGATATGAGTTTTAATATATTTTAATATAATACTATTCTATATGGATAGTACATGTCATGCAATTTTTGGTGGTATGTGGAACGTCACGTAACTCCTCATGGTTAGAGAGTTATGACCATGTGAAGTTGAAGAACCCTCATGAGTCATCTAGAAGCCCCAAAAGGTCAAAGTAGTCAAAGTGGTTGCAAAGAAGAAATTATTTAAATAATAAAGTGAAGTGATTGGTGTACTATAATTCAAAGTGGATACAAAATAAATTATTTAAATAATAAAGTTAATGGAGAAATTGCTAAGAGGACAAATGGTTAGAAGTGGGTTAGCCCTAAAATAAGGAAAGTGGTTTAAGATAGTTAGAAGGTAAATAATAAAGTGAAGTGATGAGTGTACTATAAGTCAAAGTGGATACAAAATAAATTATTTAAATAATAAAGTTAATGGAGAAATTACTAAGAGGACAAGTGGTTAGAAGTGGGTTATCCCTAAAATAAGGAAAGTGGGTTAAGATGGTTAGAACGTAACCCCTTGAGGAAGCTACACGAAAGTATAAATAACAGTAAAAGGTCTTTCATTTAATCACCTATTGAATATCGTTGAATATATATTTTGTGAAAGGTTATTTGGGCAAGTATTATTGATAGAGAAAAGTGTGGCAGAAAAAGTGCGACAAGAAAAGTGCAGCATAAAAAGAGCGACAAAAAAATCATGGCAGAAAAAATGTAGCAAAAAAAAGTGTAGAAGAAAAATCGCGATAGGAAAACTGCAACAAAAAAAGTGTGGCACGAAAAGTGCAGCAAGAAAATCGCGGAAAAAAAAGTGTGGAAGGAAAATCATGGCAAGAAAAGTGTGGCAGGAAAATCATGATAGGAAAAGTGTGGCAGAAAAACCACAACAAAAAATGTGTGGCAAAAAAACCACGACAAAAAAAGTGTGGTATAAAAACCACGACATAAAAATCGCAGCAACAGAACGCTGCAAGAAGAAAAATGTATGGTTTTCATATGTGTAGTGTTGAACTTATGAATCTAGTTGAGGGTTTTCCTTGTAAATCTATTAGATTCCCTCTTGGAAGTTTAGGGCCTGTTGTAGAATGGTTTTGAGGCAGATCTATTAAAGTATATTATTAGTGCACTTAGTTTGATTTATTGGCATATCTTGTGGTGCATTGTGAGAGAGAGTTGTTAGTGGTATTAGTATATGATTGGCTTATGAATTATACATTCTTGAGGCTACATAAAAGTGAGGTTATGGCACATGGTTTTATGTAAGGGTTTATGGTATTTGGTTATGGATACCATGATGTAGTGCTAGAGAACCTTTAATGGTTATATTGGTATATGTATTTTGTATATGGTTGAGGTACATGTTGGGTACATGGTTGAGACAAGTAGTTGATGAGTTGGAACTTACATGAGGTGCATAGTTGTTGATGTTGGTACATCTTGATGAGTCATAGTTGATGTGTAGTTGATGCATGATTGGTACATATTTGGTGCATGGTTGATGCACTCGTTGATGGTACAGGTTGAGGTACAGGGTGTATGGTTGATGCACTTGTTTATGGTACAAGTTGATTATAGGTTGTTTGGACAAGTTATTGAGATAGGTTATTTGTATGGGTTTGGTGCATGGTTGATGCATTTGTTTATGACACAGGTTAAGGTACATGTTGATTTATGGTACATGTTGGCACAGGTTATTGGTACAGGTTGTTACAAGTTGATTACAGTTTGATTGGTACATGTTTACAACAATACATCTCACAGTGATAGTGTGACAATGGTTCCATCAATCTACTTCTATGTCAGGGAGGTTGGATGGGGAAATGACAGGTGGTTGGAGCTGGAGAACATAGGGGGTTGTAGCCTCCTTCTAGTTGTATCTAGAGAATTGGGGAGTTGGAGCTTCCCTCAGGTTGTAGCCTGAGAAAATAGGGGGTTGTAGCCTCCTTCTGGTTGTAGCCAGAGAATTGGGGAGTTGGATATTCCTTCAGGTTGTATCCTGAGAAAATAGGGGGTTGGAGCCTCCTTCTAGTTGCAGCTGGAAAACAAAGGAAGTTGGTGCTTCCAATGAATGTAATTCTTAAATACATATAAGAAAAATCATTTCATGGTTTTCTCCCACTTTGGGTTTCCATGTAAAACACTGGTGTACCGTGTATGTGTGTGATTGCTCATTTGTTCATTGTTTATTCACTCTGCAACTTTTGTATGATAATGCTACATTGATATAACACTTTCATTTTATGGTGAAAAAGGATTAAATTGCTCTATTATTGATTCACGCTCCTCTCAGTAATCCAACAATTGGTATCAGAGCAGGTTCCTTCAGGAAACAGTTTAACCACTAGAAGGAGATCATGGATTATTCTGAGAATGGAGTACCAATGTTTAATGGTCAAAATGGTTTAAAGTATGAGATCTGGAGCATAAGGACACAAGTATTTTTACAGGAACAGGGACATTATATTTGTCTATCAATTGTTACAGGATATGATAGTTCAAAAAGGGCAGAGACTGCAACCAAGAAGGAATTGAAGAAGAATAACAAAATAGCAAAGGATTTCATCTGCGAAGGATTACCTAATATGATAAGAGAAAAGGTTGGTAAATGTTCATCATCCAAATAACTCTGGGATAAGTTACATGACATATATTCTTCACCCATCATAGATTCAGAAAATGTCAAAGAAGATGCAGATAAAGATCAAGAAGAATTATGTTTACCATGTCAAATGGATTCAGAATATGAAGAGTACATAATCACTAGAGGTATGTTGTTTTGATTTAATTGTGAAAAACATGGACATCTTGAAATAGAATGCCATGAAGAAAATGAGACAGAGAAAATAATTGAAAAGGAAGACAATTATGAATGATTAGGGCTTTAGATGATTTAAGAGAAGAAAACAATTCACTCAAGAAATAATTGATGAAACAAAAGGAAAGTATTTACATTTTTGAAGAAGCCCAACATGTCATCAAGAACTTAAGAAATCAGCTAGAAGAAGCCAGAAAGATCGAATAAAATATTGAATAACAAAAACATTATTTGGAATCCAACATAGAAGCATAGAAGGAATAAGAAGAATGAGAGAGAAGATATTGACATGTCATCTTAAGGAAATAACTAATGATCTAAACAAACTTGAGGAAGAGTTTGGTCAATAAGAGAAAGGACTTGAAGAAGAAATAATCACATTAAAAATTCATCTTGAAGAAGCGAAAAGAACAAAAGAAGTCATCAAGTCTCAAATAATGAAGAAAGAAGAAGAGGTTGAGAAGCTTGAAGAATAAGTTGTCGCATTGAGATGTAAAATCATCAAGCTCAACAAGAACCTTGAAGAGACAAAAACATCCACATCAGTTATAGAGAATGAAGAGAAGCACTCTAGGTTTCTAGAAAAGAAGAATGAAGAAAATAGAAAGAGTTATGCGAAAGTACTCAAAGGAAGGAATCATGGTCAACCAGAATCTAAGAAAACTATTGAAGATACATATTCAAGAATACCATCCATGTTCAATCCACAAAGAAGCTTCAATCATGATCATGATCAGTCAAGGCAAAAATTCAGAAGGACTACGCCACAAAGAAGATCATTCACTCCCAGGTATGCAAATTTATTTTATGGTCATTTTTTATTGTACTAACTTTGGACATAAGGTTGCAGATTGCAGGGATTATAAAAGAAGCGTTCAAGCAAGAAATGCCTATGTGGCCCCATGTAACATTGAATGTTACAAATGTCATAACTATGGATGCATAGATAGTGATTGTAGAAGCATGATCGATACTTCCATGAAAGAGAACATTGATATCAGATGTAAGAAAGTATGGATAAGAAAACAAAAAGAACAGGTAAACAAAGACCAGGTCCCAAAGATTGCAAGATTGGAAATAAAACAAGATGAAGGAAATTCTACAGAGAAAAAGAAAGATGTTAGATACAAAAAGGTTTGGAAAACAACCGAAAGAAAAGAAGGATAGGTAAATAAGGAGCATGTTCAAGAGATTGTACTTTCAGGCATTGTAGTGAAAGATGAATCCATAGACATAAAGAAAGAAGTCAGAGATCAGAGAGATGATGAATCTACCAATCAAAATAATGATGAATACACATCAGAGCATGAATTGTTCTGAGCCATTTGGCTTAGAGACTCCCAGGTAACATGAATATTAGACATGGGGATTCTATGCAATAGCTGTGACATACCAAAGAACCATCCTTCGAGAAGCTTATAGATTTTGAATAGAAACATCCAAAGAAATCAGTTAGTAGAAGTAAAATCAGTTGTAGTAGTGAATACTTAATGATAGTACATTGATAAATGGGTCCACATTATGGATAGTTGTGTAGTAGATTCTTGGACAGTATGGACATAGATGGATTCATAAGAACACTTAGCATGTTTGGAAAAATATATGATAGTGGACAATAGCATGGATTCATAAGAACACTTAGCATGTTTGGACAAATATATGATAGTGGACAATAGCATGGATTCATAGATTGGTTCATAGAGTGGTTTAGAGACAAAGGAATATTATCATAATGGATGATAATTACACAGGAAATGGCTCGAACAATGCTAATGGATTCTAAATTGACAGATATTTTTTGGACACATACAATGCGTATAAAAATTCACATTCAAAATAGAGTAATGCTTAGAAACAACAATGACAAAACTCCCTACGAGATATGGAAAGGAAGACCAACAAATGTGAAGCACTTCAGAATACTTGGAAGCAAATGCTACATCAAAAGAGAAGATGGTTGAATGTGAAATTTTGACTCTCGTGTGAACAAAGGAGTACTTGTTGGTTACTCAAGTACAAGGAAATCATACACGTTTTACAATCTGATGTTAAACAAATTTTTGGAAATCATGAATGTAAAAATTGATGAAACAGGTGGACAAGAATTAAAGGAAGAAGAAAATGAATCAATGGAACAAATTTATGAAGAAGAAGCAAAAGATATAGAATAAGTCTACATCGAACAACCAGAAGGATTTGAGTTGTTAGAGAACGCAGATTACATGTGCAAATTGAATAAGGACTTGTATGGTCTAAAACAGGCTCCTAGAGCATGGTACTCTAGACTGGATAAATATCTACAATAGGTAGGGTTGAGAAAAGGAAGTGCATACAACAACTTCTACATCAAGGTAACTTAAGATAGTATTTTATTAATTGAATTTTATGTTGATGATATTATTTTTGGAAGCAATGATGACAGGTTAAGCTAGAAATTTGCAAAGGATATGTAGAATGAATTTGAAATGTCATTACTTAGAGAACTATCCTTCTTTCTGGGTCTTAAGATACGTCAAAGAAACCAAGGAATTTTTATTTCTCAAACTAAGTATATCAGAGAAAGGCTAAAGAGGTATGGAATCGAAGATTGCAAACCAATTACAACTCCTATGCAAACTAGTTGCAAGTTCAGAAAAGATGACGATTCAAAGTATACAAACCCGATTAATATAGGTCAATGATTGGTAGATTACTATATGTGACAACATACAGACCAGATGTAATGCAGGTATTTGGACAGGTGTCATGATTTGAAGTAGCACCAAAGGAATCACATGTCTTAGTAGCGAAGAGGATTTTCAAATATCTCAAAGGAACATAAGAGTTTGGATTATGGTATCCAAAAGGAAAGGATCTATCACTTATAGCCTATATAGATGCAGATTGGGCAGGTTGCATTGATGACCGACGAAGCACTCGTGGAGCAGTGTTCTACTTTTAGGAACCAAATATCAATATAGCATCGAAAAACCTCAGAATAAGTACTCAAGGCCTTGAAAAAGAGAGAAATTCAGATAATAAGCCTCTTCGAGGGATGAGAGAGTGCACAAAAGTGTGTGTACTTGGTCACTATATCAACAATCACCATGATGACACTCTTTCCTTGAGATTTCGGTAACCCTGTGATGAAATCCATGGAAATGCCCTCCCAACACTGACTTGGGATGGATAATGGTTTTAAAAGACCCGGGGTTTTAATTGTTTCCACCTTATTTTGTTGGCAAGCCAAACATTCTGCCACAAACCTTTTTACATCAGTTTTAAGGCCATCCCCCAAAAAAAATTTCTTGACCTATGGTAGGTTTTTAAAAATCCCGAGTGCCCTCCTACTGGAGAGGTGTGCAATTCCAATAGTACCTTTTGTTTGAGTTGGGAGTTCTTACATAAATATAAGAGATCTTTGTACCATAGTGAATCATTTTTTGATGTAAATGTATCTGATAACTGGAATCCTGCTGCAACCTTTGAATGAGAGTCCACACTTTTTTGTCATTCTTCCATTCATCCCTTGCTTCTATTATCCAATCAGGTTGGATGATCGAGATAGCATAGAGAAAGGCCTCAACATATTTATCTTTCCTCGAGAGTGCATCTTCCACAACATTTTACTTCCCTTTTTTTGTAGACGATTTCAAAATCATAAACCAATATCTTAGTTACCCATTTTTGTTGTTCTTCTAAAGATAGTCTTTGTTCCAAGAAGTATTTAAGACTATCATGATCTATTTTTACCTTGAAGTGCCTACCTATTAGGTAAGGACACAATTTCTTCAATGCATGTAGTATTTCCATCATTTCCTTCTTATAAATGGGTTTGTGTAAGTCCTTTCCCTTGAGTGGTCAACTTTCAAAAGCCAGGGGCCTTCCTTCTTGCATTAAGACAACACCAATTCTATTTCTCGAGGCATCACATTCCACAATAAAGGTTTTTGTGAAGTCTGGAGTGGTCAATACAAGAGCTTTGCACATCACCTCTTTAAGTTGTTCAAAAGCTTTAGTTGCCTCTGGAGTCCATGAAAATGCATCCTTCTTAGTTAGTGCCATTAAAGGTGCTTCTATTGTTCCATAGTGCTGAAAAAAATTGCGGTAGTAACCTGGCAAACCCAAAAATCCTCTAATATTATTCAATGTTTTGGGAATTGGCCAGTCCATCATTGCCTTAATCGTGTTAGGGTCTACCTTGACACCTTCATGAGATACACAATGACCCAAATACTCTACCTCCTTCACTCCAAAGAAACATTTGGATGGTTTGGCATATAGTTGTTGCTTCTTTAGTAGTTGTAACACCTTGTCAACATGTCACACA
>WSFP011455517.1:0-19349 GCA_009831015.1 Picea engelmannii | reverse complement strand
GGTTTTTAAGCCCGAATAATTCGAGAACAGTTCATGAGAAAAATGATATTCTAGGGAGTGGATAAAGGTGGAATTGATCAACCCTCTCATAATCATCACAAGGTTGATTACATGCGAAGGTAGATACTCCACTTTCAAAGCTTTTCTTTTCAAATTGTTGGCTCATTTTCTGTTCAACAAACCTTTGAACTTCCCCTTCTATTTTCTAAAAAGCTTGGAGAATATGTCCTCTCAAGTGAGGAAGAATGTGACTAACCCCCACAATAGTATCTTTCACCATGGCTTGATCAAACTCCTTGTTCTAGCCGAACTAGAGAAACAAGGGAAAACTTGGGATGCCTTTATCTACCAATTTGCAAACCCTCACTTGACAATTAAGACTGGAAAAAATACACTTAGCCTAAGAACTATCTCTCCATCCAAACTTCGCTCTCCAAGAACTCCAAACCCCCTTGTACAAACCCTCTCTTTGTCAGAACAATACAAAAATCTTGTTGATGTCCCTACTTCTTCA
This sequence comes from Picea engelmannii, assembly GCA_009831015.1. Classification (NCBI taxonomy): domain Eukaryota; kingdom Viridiplantae; phylum Streptophyta; class Pinopsida; order Pinales; family Pinaceae; genus Picea; species Picea engelmannii. The sequence goes on along the minus strand of WSFP011455517.1, from coordinate 18,835 downwards.
TCGAGTAAAAAGACCAAGAGCAAGGACCAAAAGAATCATATTTTTAACCCCCCAATGCCTTCAATCTCTCTTGATCCAACACCTAAAAATCTCCAAGAAGTAATCCAACAAGACTTTCCCATCGTTCCCACAAATAGGAGGGGATCCAATCGACTTGGTAAAGGACCCTTTCGAAAGAGTACACAGAGCAAAAGAACAAAACCTTATGCAAAACCCATGCCTGCTTCGGATCCTATCCAAGTGTCCTCCAATCTTGAGAGCCCTCACAAGATACATAGGGAAGTTTTTGCAGATGGATTAGAGCCACTAAGAAAGACAAAATCAGAGCCTACCTCTCCTTACCAATCCCCCATCACTCCTACTTCACCCATGCCTACTCTAGATCCTAAAATTGATAGATTGTCCACATCCCTCAAAGGATCTAAGCCTTCCTCAAAGATCACCGATTCTGCCCCAGCCATTGAGAAGCTACAAAAATAAAACCATCAACTTATCCAATACTTGGAAGAAAGGAAGACGATAGACACACACCTTCATCATGATAATGCAGTCCTTCAAGTAAAGGTTAACTCCCTTCAACGGTTGGTTGATGAGATGACCAAATCCAACCACGGCCTCAGAGCACAGCTGAAGCAACACAAGAGGCACAAGGCAAAGTCTTCACAGCAAGAAGGAGAGGCTTCCAAAGCTGATCCTCCTCAACAAGCCTAGTCACGAGGGGTAATTTATTTTTGTTTGCAGTGGGACCTGCAAAATCGTAAGTGTGGGGGTAATGTTGGGCCCAAGATATGATCGATTTTATGACAGTTATTAAACACTTTTGTCTAATGTACATATGTGTTTTTCATGTTTTGGAGAAGATTTTTGAAGAGTTTTGTGCTAAAACGATATGATCTACACCAGGTACATATGATTTGTGTTTAATGTTGATATTGAGTATAATTCATCACGTTTTTATGTTTCCAAGGATCTAATTCACATTTTTTGGTGTTACAGGGAAAAAATGCATCACGTTTCTACTTCTGACACTCCTTCTAGTACTCGATCTGGTACCCGGTCTGGCACTTCGTCCAGCACTGCATCTTGCACAAAAACGGTGGGCAATTTGGCAGTTATGGTATTGGAGGCCAATGGTGGGTGAATCAAGAACATGGGTTTTGCTTGTGCTTGCCCCCTCTAGCTACTAAACCCTTGACAACTCAGTTTAAGTTGTTAAGCACAGTAATTATTGGCTCGCTCTATTTCAGCAGTTAGGGCACCATTAAAGTAATTTGTCAAATTTAGAAGTGGTTCGACCCTCTTGTGGTTGACCACTTAGTCTGTAAATATTATAAATACCACTGTGGTGGTCAGATAGAAGTTAATCAGTTGAAGTATCAGTGTGATAGAGAAAAACATGATTTTACTCTGTTTTGCCATTTTTCATTGCCAAATTATATAAAAACTGCAGTTTTGAGTTTTCATGGTGAAATCGAATTGTTGAGTTCGTGGTGTGCTTTTAGGAAGTGACCACGACTTGTTGGGGGGCCCACCAGTAGTCTGGTAACTATTCTTTAAGTTATTTATGCATTTTATAGTTTAGTTGTCTCTTTCATTTCCTGTACATGCATTATTATTTTGTTAATTAATTTGTTGTTGTAGTTTAATTGTCTTAACTCTCTTTTGCATGTTAGTATGAAGACTTGTGTTAGTATGTGTTAATCTTGTGTTAGTATGTGTTAGTAGGAACGAATTTGCAAATTCCTAGACTAACCTCGTGTGAAATTAGATGCTAGATTGTATCTTATTTGTGCTGTTAGAATTAAATTTAAAACAGAGTTTTAAATAGAGTAGAACAAAGTTTTAATTTGAGTTTTATTTAATAAGGATTTGATGGATGAATGGGATTAATTTCAGTTTTTAATTATAGATTGCTTATTTCATTTTTATGTAGATCTTGCTTACTTACTTGTTGGCTAATGTATTTGATAGTTTACTTTTTAATGTCATGTTTTAATTTATGTTCTTAAGCATTTTCTTATTGCAGTTTGAATTGTTAGAATAGATATATCATAGTTTCATTTCATGTAATTTCTTTTCTAGAATTAGATTGCAATTATATTTCTTAGTTAATGATTGAATTTAATTATGAAGTTTGTTTACATAGCATAGAAGTACAATTATGATCTCATTATATTGTTGATGGTTAATAAATGAACATGCAGGGTAATTAACATTGTTTCCATAATTGCTAAATTCTCATTGGATTGTTTAATCCATACCTTTCACTTTGCTATTGAGATCAGTGTTGAGATTATACCGCTTGAATTATCCTTCGTTGTCAAGTGCCATCAAGATATCATATGACACCGAAGACATTCACACAACCACCAACACTATATTTGAGTTTTCATAGGTTAAAAGATAGTTTCTTGCTTTCGTAGATCAAAAGATAGTTTCTTGCTTTTGTAGATCATAAGATATAGTTTCTTGCTTTCATAGTTTAGAATATAGTTCTATTGTTGTTGTAGGATACATAGTATTTTGCTTTGATAGGTTAGAGAGCAGTTTTCTTATCATAGATTAAAGGTTAGTTGTTAGTTCTTCTTGCTTTCAATTAAATAGATTTCCTTTTATGAATTAGAGATAGTTTTGAAGTTTGAATTAAGAATATAGTCCACTTGCCTCTTAGGCTAGATAGTTGTTCAATGAGAAGTTTTAATTAGATTAATTGCAGTAGAAGTTATCTTAGAGTAGTTAGTTGTTTATTTGCTTTAATAGGTTAGCTATTTGTTATGCTTACTTGTTTACTTGCTTTAATAGGTTAGCTAGTCATTTTACTTACTTGTTTACTTGCTTTAATAGAATAGTTGTTGGCTTGTTTATTTACTTGCTTTCATAGGGTAGTTGCTCATTGAATTTAGGTTGGCAAGTTAAAGTAGTTTTCTTTTGTTATTTGTTTATTGTTATGCTTAATAGTTGTTTTTGCTTATTGTTATGAACTAGTTTGCTTTACATAAGATTTTTACTTTCTTTCTTAGAACTATCCATCGATCCTTGGTCCAAAAGTACTTAGGTTACATAGTTTCAGGTTGCTTAGTAGGGTTTTCTCATTAGATAGCTTTGCTTGAGTAGATTAGCCTTAGATAGCTACCTCCCTAGTTAGACTATACTACTACCATCCCTTCTACCTTTGGCATATATTTTGCTACAACTCTAAGTTTACTTACCATGGGTTGACAATTTAATTGAGAGTTTTTTAGTGTGCTTTTAGTGCATATACAACACCCATCAGTTGTATGCAAAAGTTACGACCCCGATAATTTGAGGTACCAATTTACCCATCAGGCCCCTCATAAATTTTGGTGTTTCATCTCCTAGGGTTAGGTTTTTGGATGTCTAGGGTTTTGGAATTCATGAGTAATGTTAAAAAGGCCTTTGGAGACTCATTGTAATAATTCTACTCAAACGGATGCATGTAGCAGCCACATCTCTTCTCAGAGATAGCTATGACCATTTGAGCAAGTTGTTTTCAGTTATGTAGTTTAACAGTTTCAACCTATTTTATTTATTCAATAGAAGTTATTGTTCAATGGATATATGTTATTGTTATCTGTATCTCTGTGTTATTGTATTTAGTTTGTACTTATTCATTTCGTTTCGCTCATAAATTTGGATCAGTGGTATCAGAGCGGTCTGCTCTTCATTTATTTTTCTTCATGGATGTCCCCAACAAGATCTGGGTACAGGAAGTTGACAGTCGAACCAGTCAATCCTTTGTAAGATCAGTCGCGTTGAGCCCTACAAAAACCCATGGGGGGCGAAAAGAAAGATGATGGAGCACGAGATCCTTTTAAAATGTTTCTCGAGGAATCCCTGACACGACAAAGTAACAAAATGATGGACAACTTTGAACAAATCCTTTGCTGGCTACCCACAGGAGATGCATCTTCATCAAGCGGCCATGCAACCCCCTTCAAGGTACAGGAATCATAGATGCAGATGTTGTAGATAAATGGATGAATATGCTTGAAGGGTATTTTTCGGTCCACAATTTTTCCGATAGGGAAAAGATTACTTTTGCACTCCTCGAGGCCGTCTCCCATGTTAAGGACTGGTGGGATACTGATCCGGGATCTTTTTGTCAGGTGACTTATTAAAGAATTGCATAAAATGAGCATAAACAAAAGTACACCATAAAGAAGGAAAATCTCAAAATGAAAGAGACACAATCATGCAATATGAACACAAAGAACTTGATAACGAAGTTCGTCCCTGGTGGACTACGTCTCCGGGTCCTACTCTCAAATGGGTAGGTCTTTTTATTAACTCCACAAAAGAATTGGGCAAAATACATAAGTATACCTCATTCTGGAGTTAAGCCACATAAGTTTTTCTCATATCAGAAAACTAACACCACCACTGCGTTCGTGGCATTGTTTTACCTAAAAATGACTTCTCCTTGCCTCAATCCAAGTCTGACACTTTCTTGGCCCAAGAAAAATCTCGCCTTGAATTTCACGCCTCTATCTCAAAATTCGTACCTCTTTCATATGTAAACGCCCTTGGTTCTCCTCCTAATACAAATGAGCATAAAACTCTATACAAAAGAATTCATCACCAAGTGTTCTCAACTTGTAATGAGAACCCCCTTACATGAGAAATGAACCCCCTTTTTATACAATTTTTGGGCGGTTACGTCATAACTCAGGTGGTTGGCATTGCGGTTAGCATAGATAAACTTAGGCATTCAGTTTGGAGGAGGTTCCGAGGTCAAATCCCACAGAACTTTGTTTTAATACATGTGTTATAATAGTTTTGGCGCACTCGCTAAAAATGGTGGAGGTTATAAACTGGCGGCGAAAATGGAGGAAAGACTAAATTTAGTGGAATATGCTAAATATGGAGGTGGTTGAGATTAAGACCCTAGGTGGGTGGAGTAGTATGGTCATATGGTACTGGTGCATGTGAACAACGTTGAGCCGAAGGCCTAGACCCCCCATTTTGGCGCCTTAGTGTAAACTTTGGATTTAAAAAAGAATTAAATCATATGACAAACAAGGATTAACGTGTGGTGTAGTGGTTAGCGATGATGTGTAGGGACTTTGGGCTACTTGGAGGTCACAAGGTCGACTCTTGGGGAGTCGAATAAACTTTTGCACATTCTAGCCATGGGAGGGGTGCCACATGGTAGCCCATGACTGGGCCACGTGGCACCATATAACTGGTCCACATAAAAAACTACCACTTGTCACAATTTGATTTTCCAATGAAGTTGACATGTGTCATCATCGAACGTGCCCATGTGTCTTCCATGCCACATCATCTTGACAACTCAGTTGTACCACGTGTCACTTTGACTTTTCCCTATTTAACCAAGTTTGACTGATCTTTGACCACTTATAAATTTTGATCCGTAACTCTGTTTGATGAGCCATTTGCACCATTAGAAACTTTGCAATGCACTCTTCGTGATTATTCCCTTTTCACTAAGTTTTTGGAACTCTGAATTTTTTCCCTTTCTCTGCCTGCTGAAGCCATTCTGAGCGTTCTGAGTTATCTTAATCTCCTATGGATCCTTTTTGGATCATGCCTTCCCACTGAGAGATTTTTGGACCACCAAAATATTTCATCAATCAATTGGTAAGTGAGGGAAGAGTTCCCTCACCTTATCCTTCTCAATCCATTTTGTCTTGCTTAGATGTGTGCCCTTTAATCCTACTCGAAGATAATCAACATCACCTCTGCGTGAAGTTCTCGTCCTTCTGTCGAGGATGATATCTTCCTTTAACTCATCCAAGTACTCAGGTGCAAACTCATCAACTGATGGTATTGAAACTTCCTCATCCTGATCCATGATCATGGGAGGTTCAAAAAGTTTCAAGTTCTCTACGTTCACAACTGAATAAATCTGCATATAAGGTGGAAGATCTAAACGAAAAGCATTAGTGCCACTTTTCTCCAAAATAATGAAGGGTCCATATCGGATGGGCTTGAGTTTCCTTCCTTCACCCTTCAATCGTTCCTTGTTGATGTGAAGCCATACCCGGTCTCCAACTTGGAATTGATGATCAACCCTGTGCTTGTCATGCCGAGATTTATACTTTGCTTGACTCTTTTCCAATTGTTCCCTGACTACCTGGTGTATTTGTTGAATCCTCTGGATGAACTTGCGGGCTCTGTCCTCTGTTTGTTCTTTATTCACATCGACATATCTCCCATACATCAAGTAAAAAAGGAACCTTTGGTAGGTACCCATAACACGTCTCAAAAGGTGAACTCTGAGTGGATGAATGTAAAGATTGATTATAAGCATGTTGTACATAAGGTATCTATTCATCCCATAACTTAGGATGCTTGTTTTAGTAGCCTCGAAGCAAAAGTACCACTATTTTGTTTACCATCTATGTTTTTCCGTCAAACTGTGGATGAAAATAAGTGCTCCTCTTCAACTTGGTGTCCATCATTCTCCAAAAGCTAGTCCAAAAATCCCCAAGGAATTGAGTATCTTGATCCCAGACAATGGACGTGGGTAACCCAAAGTGAACCCAAACATGCTGAAAAAAGAGATTAGCAGTCTGCTCAACAGTGATATGCTTTTTGCATGGCATCAAGATACACATCTTGCTAAATCTATCCACTACAACATACAAATAATCATGACCCCCTCTGGTCATTGGTAAACCCCCTACAAAATCCATGGACATACTTTCCCATGGATGGGATGGAACAGGAAGTGGTGAGTATAACCCCAATTTTCTATTAGTGGGCTTACAAGTAGAACACATCACACACCCCTTTACATATTTACTTACAATTGCTTTCATTTGAGGCCAGTAACAAAACCTCTGCAAAATGAGCCATATTTTTTCCTACCCCAAAATGCCCCGATACAATAGAAGTATGAGCTTCTCCTATTACATGGACTTGTTTACTTGTAGGAATACATAGCTTCCCAAGATGATAGAGTAACTTTCCCTGCAGACAATAATTCTCTACCTTGTTACTTGTACCCTTCTTGTACTTGATTACCAAATGAAATTGTTGTAGAAAACCCATCCATTTGTAGTGTCGAGATTGTTGCAATTTGGTCTGTTCCTGAAGATACTATAAGGGATGATGATCTGTATGTATGATGGTTTCCTTCCCTAACAAATAATGCTTCCATTTCTTTACGCTTTGAACTAATGCATACAACTCTTTATCTTATGTAGGATAGTTAACAACAATTTGGTTAAAACTCTCAGAGTGGTAACATATAGGCTTACGATATTGCATCAATACTGCACCCATGGCGTATCCGCTAGCATTTGTCTTGATCTCGAACAGCTGTTGAAGATTCAACAGTGCTAATATTGGTGTGGTACTGATCTTCTCCTTCAAAATGTTGAAAGTTTTTTGTTGCTTTCCTTCCCAGTGAAAAGTGTTCTTCACACTGGTTAAGGCATGCAAAGGAGTTGCGATTAAGGAGAAGTTGGGAATGAATCTTCTCCAATACTGGACTACACCCAAGAAGCTTCGGACTTCGGTTACACTCTTTGGCTTAGGCCATTTCACAATTACTTCAATTTTGGAAGGATCAATCTTCAATTGTCCTCCTCCCACGATATGACCTAAGTATATAAGTGCAGTCTTGCCAAATTCACATTTTGACATTTTCACATACAACTTTTTCCTATGCAAAGTATCCAATACTTGTTTTACATGCCTTACATGTTCATCCCAAGTCCCGCTGAAAACAAGAATGTCATCTAAGTATACAATCACAAAGTCATCCAAGAAAGGCATGAATACATCATTCATCACATGCATGAAAGTTGTCGAAGCATTACAAAGCCCAAACGACATAACTAACCACTCAAACAATCCTTGTTTGGTCTTAAAGGCAATCTTCCATGCATCCTCTTCTGCAACTCTGATTTGATGATATCCACTGTGCAAATCCAACTTAGTGAAATAAACAACATTCTTTAACTGATCAAGTAAATCATCTATGCGAGGAAGAGGGTATCGATTTTTCACTGTGATTTTATTTAAGGCTCGGTAATCGACACGCATTCGCCATGTGCCATCTTTTTTAGGCACCATCACGATCAGAGAACCACAAGGAGATGAACTGGGTCTAATGACCCCTTGATCCAATAAGCCCTATACCTGCTTATTGATCTCTGTCATCTCCACAACTGACATCCTATACATGCCCACATTGGGCAAAGGAGAATCATGTTGCAGATGTATCTCATGTTGGATTTCCCTCTTAGGAGGTAATCCATTTGGTTCCTGAAAAATATCATCATACTTAGAAACAATATCAGTTAATTCATTTTTATGAGATGGATCACATCCTTGGAAAGCGTTGAATGTCCTGACTTCTTTTTCTTTGATGACCATAAGTACATATCTCTTATTAGTGGTTATGAGTCTTTTCATTTGCCCTGCACTAACAAGTGTCGTATTCACCCTCATGTTGTGAGCTCTAACAATATATTCAACTCCCCCTTTTGTAAGGTGGTATTTGTTCTCATGACGAAAGAAGGTTGCTTTTCTATCATAAAGATACGGACTTCCCAACACTATGCCACATATATCAAGCGGTACAACATCCAAATCCACTTCATCAATCAACTTTGAAGAAATAGAAAATCTAACCCTACATTGTTTGGTGACATTAAGTTTTTCTTTGTCACATACCCAACCAAGAGGGTAAGGCTTTGGATGTGGTTTCGTTACAAGACCCATCTTCTTGACAAGTGCTTCAGATATTAAGTTTACTTGGGAACCCAGATCAAATAGTGTATCTATCTTAGTATGCTTAGATACAACTCGTATATGAAATAACTCATTCCCCTTTCATTCATCAATATGAGATTCATCAGTGGAACTTGAACTAGCATGAAGAGAATCTTTACCTTGTACTCCAACTGTTGTGATCTTTCCTTCATCTCCTGATTCAGAACCAAGATCATGTTGCATTGTAGCAACAGTGTTTTTCTTCCCCTTTTCACTGAACTGTTTCTATTTCTTTTCCAGATGCAATTTCCAACAATGTTCTTCATCGTGACCGCTCCTCTTGCAATGAGTGCAAGATGGTTTTACTCCTTCTATTGTTACTGTAGAGGTCTTCTTTCCCTTCCTTTTAAACTTCTTGAAAGTCTTTTGTGGGAAATTGGAACGTTTCTTCATGGGATCTTCTTGAACACGTTTCCCCCTATTTTCAAGGTGAGTGGCTTGCACACAAACTTCGTCAAGACTATTAGGGTTAAACAAGAGCAAAGTATGACGAATATAACTATGAAGTGAACCAATATACTTCATTAAAGTTTCATAAGAATCCAAAGGAATATTCAATGCTAAAGCTTTCTTCCTAAATTCCTCTGTGAAACTTTGTACGCTCTGACCTTTACTCTGTCTCAACGTTTTCCATTCCATCATTTATTTATGTAAATTCCCTAATGGTAGAACTTCTTCCTTATCTCTGTTTTAAAATCTGACCATGAGGAAAGAAGCTTACCACACTTACTCATGTCCTATCGCTTGCTCTCCCACCATACGAGAGCGGTGCCTTCCAACCGAAGAGAAGCCAGTTGCACTTTAACTTCCTCTTCGTCAATATGTTGAACACAGAAATATACTTCAACCTATCAGATCCAATTTTCTAACTTTTCAGGATTAGCATCTCCGTTAAACATAGGTAAATAAAACTTTACATCAAGTTTTAATAAAGGTTTCTTAAAAGAGGCTTTATGGTTAGAATGTTGAGAGGGGTGAGAATTCTCAGAGGAAGAACTAGAACTTGAAGGCGAAGATGGAGGCTTAGGAGGATCTCCTCCAACCCCTTGATTTACTGAAGCATCATCATCTGCATGTGCTTCATTTTTCTTCTCCTTCTTCTTCATCCTCTTCTCGTAATCTCCATACATTCGTTCGACCATTTCTGACATGCGATAAAAGACCATGTGAAATTTTTTCTCTTGTTCATCACGCTTGTCCTCTTCTGCCATCTTCTTCCTTTGGTATGTATGACAAACTTCGGGATTGAACGTCTTAAGAGTTCCTTCACCCTGCTTATGCTTGGCCCTAGTAACAATTCATACTCAACAATTCAAGTCAAAGACGACTGCTCTGATACCAACATGATCCAGGATCTTTTTGTCAGGTGACTTATTAAAGAATTGCATAAAATGAGCATAAACAAAAGTACACCATAAAGAAGGAAAATCTCAAAATGAAAGAGACACAATCATGCAATATGAACACAAAGAACTTGATAACAGAGTTCGTCCCTGGTGGACTACGTCTCCGGGTCCTGCTCTCAAATCGGTAGGTCTTTTTATTAACTCCACAAAAGAATTGGGAAAAATACATAAGTATACCTCATTCTGGAGTTAAGCCATAGAAGCTTTGCTCAGATCAGAAAACTAACACCACCACTGCGTTCGTGGCGTCGTTTTACCTAAAAATGATTGTCTCCTTGCCTCAATCCAAGTCTGACACTTTCTTGGCCCAAGAAAAATATCGCCTCGAATTTCACACCTCTGTCTCGAAATTCATAGCTCTTTCGTACCTAAACGCCCTTGGTTATCCTCCTAATACAAATGAGCATAAAACTCTATACAAAAGAATTCATCACCAAGTGTTCTTCTCAACTTGTAATGAGAACCCCCTTACATGAGAAATGAACCCCTTTTTATACAATTTATGGGCGGTTATGTCATAACTCAGGTGGTTGGCATTGCAGTTAGGATAGCTAAACTTAGGCATTCAGTTTGGAGGAGGTTCTAGGGTTGAATCCCACGGACCTCCGTTTTAATACATGTGTTATAACAGTTTTTGTGCGCTCTCTAAAAATGGTGGAGGTTATAAACTCGCGACGAAAATGGAGGAAAGGCTAAATTTAGTGGAATATGCTAAATATGGAGGTGGTTGAGCTTAAGCCCCTAGGCAGGCGGAGTAGTATGGTCATATGGTACTAGTGCATGTGAACAGGGCTGGGCCGAAGTCCGAGCCCCCCCATTTTGGCGCCTTAGTGTAAACTTTGGATTTAAATAAGAATTAAATCATATGACAAACAAGGATTAAGGTGTGGTGTAGTGGTTAGCTATGATGTGTGGGGCCTTTGGGCTACTTGGAGGTCACAAGGTTGACTCTTGGGAAGTCGAATAAACTTCTGCACATTCCAGCCATGGGAGTGGTGCAACATGGCAGCCCATGACTGGGCCACGTGGCACCATATAATTGGTCCACATAAAAAAATGCCACTTGTCATAATTTGATTTGCCAATGAAGTTGACATGTGTCATCACCAAACGTGCCCATGTGTCTTCCATGCCACATCATCTTTCCAACTCATATGTTCCACGTGTCTCCCTTGCAGTGGTACCATGTGTCACTTTGACTTTCGCTTGTTTGACCAAGTTTGACTGATCTTTGACTGCTTATAACTTTTGATCCGTAACTCCGTTTGATGAGTCGTTTGCACAATTAGAAATCTTGCAACGCACTCTTCGTGATTATTCCATTTTCACTAAGTTTTTGGAACTTTGAATTTTTTCCCTTTCTCTACCTGCTGAAGCCATTCTAAGCGTTCTGATTTGCTTCTGAGCATTCTAAGTTATCTTAATCTTCTCTGGATCCTTTTTGGATCAGATACTTACTCTAAGAAAAGGGCCATATATGAATCTACAATATTTGCAGTCACCCCCACATGGGATTCCTTGAGGTATGCCATTAAAGAACAATACCACCTTGTTGGAAGCTACGAGGACCAGTACATAAGATGGACCACCCTGAAGTGGTCCACCTACCTACAGGAGTTCCATATCAACATCAAGTATAAGACAAGGAGCATAAATCATGTCGTTTACTGCCTCAATCGACCTCTCATGGCTTCACTCACCACCATGCTCCATTCCCGTGGGAATAAGGCATCTAAGTGGCCCCAACTTTATTAGTAAGATCTGGACTTCACCACCACCTATCAGCTCTTGGGTACATGTGCTAATATCACCAATTTTCACATTCAAGATGGACTATTATTCCATCTGGGCCATCTCTATGTTCCTACAAGCGGGTGTGCAAAGATGATTTGGCAGGCTCACTACAGTCGGATGGCAGGACATTTTGTCATGGAGAAAATTGTGGTCGTTCTACATAAACATTTTTACTGGCCCAAACTTCGAAAAGACATCAACAAGTATATCAAATCTTGCACTGCCTATTCCATTGCCAAGACAACCATCAAGAAGCAAGGCTTATACACCCCTCTTCCTACTCCCGAGAGGCCTTAGGAATCCATCTCGATAGATTACATGTCTAGCCTTATGTCCACCAAGCAAGGCAATGATTGTGTATCTGTGGTAGTTGATCGGGACAACAGGTTCCTCAGCACATTTTGGTCAAGTCTTTGGTCACTATTGGACACCAAGCTCACTAAATCCACTACCTTCCACCCTAAAACTGATGGCCAAACAGAGGTCGTCAATCAGATGATTGTGCACATCATGTGCATGTATAACTCTAAGCATGCATGTACATGGGATGAGAGTCTTCCCTATGTTCAGTACAGCTACAATAGGGCTCTCCATAGCTCCATCGCCCGTATCCCCTTTCAAGTGGGGCTAGGATTCCATCCCTTGGGTCCCATTGATGTTGCACTACCTCTTGCAACAACATAGATAGATTCTTCCCATGTTCAGTCTGAGGCTAACAAAGCCACCAGATTCATTGAGTGGATTCAGCAAATCCTCCAACAGGTCCATGAGATTTTTCAAAAATCCAATGCTAACTACAAGCATCGCCATGATCAACACCGAGTACCGCACAAATTTCAGGTGGGAAACAAGGTTTGGTTACATTTGCAGAAAGAACGCCTTACAGGTCCCCATTGGAAGCTCTATCCACTTTTCTATGGGCCTTACACTATCACCAAGGTTGTGGATGACAATTCTTTTGAGCTCAACACTCCTCCCTTCCTTGGATTGCACCTAGTGTTCAATGTGGACCTCCTCCGACCATATTTTCCACCATTATTGGACACGTCAGAGATCGCAGAATAGTTGACACCAAAAGAGCTCAACCTTGACTGCATGGAACATGCATCCACTAATCAGATAATGGACACACAGGTCAAGGGCACTCGCCAGCAAAGGATCCAGCTTCATCGGGTTGTCAAGGTAGGGCAGCTCCTGCACCAAGGCAAGTGGCTCACCCAAAGCCAAATTCAATAGAAATTTCCTCACATGATGGGGGCACTCAATGCAATGGATACCATTGCTTCCTAGGGGGGGGAGGGGGGGGACCGATCCAAGTGGATATTGGTGGCCACCCACATATTCCAACTGGCTCCTTTTAGCAGTTTTACTTCATCACGTTCTTCTATAATTCTTTGTAATTGTGGGTTCTACACTTCCGGGGTTATCTGAAGCCCTACACAACTTCTAGGTGGATATTGGTGCCCACCCGCCTAATCCAACTGGCTTAGTTTGGAAATTTTCATGTCAGTACATCTTTATGTACTTTCAGGGTCATTTTGGTTCCCTAAATAGTATTTTTTTGGCTTGCCATATTCAAACTGTAAACAAAGTTAGATTTTGATGGCATAATGTGTAGTTCTCGGAAATACCTTTCCAATGGGCTATCACGCACCTAAAACGTAGGTCATATGCAAAAGTTACGACCTTGGGAAGTTGAGGTACCAACTTACCCATCGGGTCCCACATAAATTTTGGTGTTTCATCTCCTAGGGTTAGGTTTTTGGATGTCTAGGGTTTTGGCATCTATGAGTAATGTTAAAAAGGAATATGGAGCCTCATTGTAATCACTTTGCTCAGATGGATGCGCATAGCAGCCACATCTCTTCTCAAAGATAGCTACCACCATTCGAGAAAGTTGTTTTTAGTTCTGCAGTTTTACAGTTTCAGCCTATTTTATTTATTCAATAGAAGTTATTGTTCAATGGATATCTGTTGTTGTTCTCTGTATCTTTGTTTAATTGTATTCAATATGTTATTCATTTTGTTTCGCTCATAAATTTGTATCAACATTTGCGAGCAATTATGTCTATGAGTGGGAGCCCTAGTTCACATGTGGGTGCAGTTATCCTTTTATGGGAAGACACTCAATTCACGGATATGGTGGTACTGGTTCAGTACGACATCCAATCATGAACAAAATTTTAGGTATGCGACAATGACATTTTATGGTATAAGGATGTATTGGGAACTCTTTTCTTGAGAAATTCCAAAGTTAAAAAAAATGTTATTGCAAAGAGGAGGAGGCTCCACATTTCATGAATTCCCTGCATTGACGATGCTAGGGTAGGCACCAGAGTACTTACAATTAACTCTACAAAAGGAAATTGGAGGAATTCTCTACAAAAGTTCAATAGAGCTAATACCTATCAAAGAATTGGGAAGAGTGTTTTATGGGAAGAAGTGGGTTTGGCATCATGATTTCACTCAACATATAGGAATTCAGGATCTGTTTTCTCTCTGAGAATTCAAGGAGGAGAAATATATCAATATAGACAATTGACTCTGGAAGTTGAATTGGCAGCAATGTCTCGAAGAAACTCCACCATTTAGGATATGGTCTCCACCTTGGACATTCTGGAATAGGAAGTGCAACAACTTCAAATAGACTACCACTCTGTCTTAGCCTGAGTCAACCAAATTATTGACATTTTGATTCAATAGCGTGAAGCCATGTGCTGACAGCATAACGAATTGGATGCCATTAGAAGCCAGGTGGAACAGTTGCAGATACATAGAGTGTCGTCTCCCCCAATCCTAGTGGACTTTCCCTCCAGCAGTGATCCATCCCCACCAGCAGCACACTCCAGATTCGACTTGAACTAGATAGCGCAGGAAGAAGAAATGGAAGAGGAAGAACCTAATCATAACAATCCTCTGGGTAGTTAATGTATCACAAAATTATTTGCATTTCAGGTGTCTTTTATCGTAGATATACACAAACATTTTGGATAGTACTGAATTTTTGTAAAGGTCAAGTAGATATAAGAAATGATAGGCTAGTAGCATGTTTGTTATGGATGAACGATTTGAAGAAGAAAAATTTTGTTTATTTTGTACTTCCCAACCTGATTCAACCATATATTTTTTATTAATATAAAATCTCTCAGTTTTTGTCAAAAAAAAATATTGTTATTAGTACCAAATAATAAAATTCAACAACATAAATACAACAAATTTGATATTTAAACGAGATTTAACTCAACACATGATACATGTGAAGAAGGTGACTTGTCCATCCCAAATGGACATTTCTCGACATCGTTTGGTCCCACAACTTCTAGAAACACGAGAACATTATAAATTTGAGGATGCCAAAAAATAAATAAATCACTATGGTGAATTTATCAAATGTGACACATACTTGTGTATGTGGTACATCAAATGAGAAGGTTGCCTCTATTGTTGCATTAGTGGTCGAGACAGACACTAATGCATCTATCAACGTAGAGGTTTTGCTATAGGGGCATAGAAATTTCAAAGCATCATACAATAAAATATCGAAATAAATACACAAAATAATATATAAATATATAACGATGAAGAACATAGACATGGTTAATATACTAACCTCCTCCATAAGGCTATGATGTCCACTATCCTCCATAGGCCCATAGCAAGTCTTCCCACAGCTTGAGCATCTATGAGGTTGACATAAATGGTTTCTCTTTCCATGTTCCCTCTCCTCGCTACACTTTGCTCTAGGGGTTGAAGGTCTAACCCCTCTGCCAATTTCACCAGCAGGCACCTCCTGTCGAGATAGTGCAACAAAACTACCATGTTGCACTAAATTCCAAGACGAGGTTGATAAAGCTACATGTGCCTACTGCAAGCCTTCTGCAACGAGAGGATGTTCGGCAGGGGGGTTAGGCCTTCGCCTGGGGGGATGAGGACCTAACATGGAATCATGCCTAGCATGCTCTTGGTCCTATGCAAACCCTTGACTCACCCCCTATAAATCACCAATGTCGAAGTAGTTCACATGGTGACCTAAAATAAAGTATGCCCATGATTTTCTCAAAAAATATAAAGGCAGCTCCCTATTATTGCAGGGAGGTTTATCAAACACTATGAACCACCTATCCATCCAGTTTTCAACAAATTGCGGTTGGATGCACCAATCCATACAAATGTGTTTTTTGTTGACAGGTGGTTGTTCTCTAGTTCGAGGATCAATAAAAAGAGACATCAAATCTTGTTTTGAAATATGCAAGTCTCTAACTTGGTTTCTGTTGAGTCCGGTCCTGTAAAACTCGAACATCCTAGCCCTCTATTAAAAAATCGTAGTTAATTTCCCTTGGGCACCTGCAATGGACGATATGATGACATCCAATGAAGTGGCAAAGGATAATCAACTAGGTTCTCTTGTGCCCCTTAATTCATGGACAAGTGATCTCAAGGTGGTCAACCCCTCATCAATCCTAGTCTTTATGTTTGGTGGTTGTCGTGGGTTATGTTTTTTTGTGCCTTGATATGCTTGTGTGTGGTTCCATTGTCTCCGAGTTCCATCTTACTAATATCTGTTGCAATTTAATAAGGTATGGCATATAAATTAGGTCGGTTTATTTAATTAAAATAGAAAATTACAAAAAACATGCAAATACATATTTTAAGAAATTAAAATAACAATAAAATAATCACGCGCACATCCATGCATTATTTTATATTCATAATAAATTTTCATTTGCTATTGTGAAAACTATGATAATTTGATAGATGAAGAATACATGATAGAAGAAAAAATGCTTATACCATCAAGAAGGATGATGAAACAATACAATTATTTCCATTGAACGATGAAGACCTTAGATAAGTGTTTCTGTTGTTTGCAAAGTTCCTAAGCATGGTTAAAGAAATGGAGGAATGTTATGATGTTGTTTAGAGAAGAGTTGAGTGAGACATACAACACAATGATGTTCTCCTTCTAGACAAAAAATGAAGAGTATTAGTGAAATTTATGAACAATAAAATAGAATATATGGAAGTGCACTTATGACAAAGGTATTACAAACAACAATTTGATTTGAGGAAACTAGAGGAAAGAAAGATTAGAAACAACCCATGAATGTAGAATATGATGCAATGATGAAGAACAAAAACATGGGAGCTTGTGCAGTGTCCTAAATGAATAAATGTTATAGGTTCCAAATGAGTTTATAAGACAAAATTTAATTCAAATGGGGCCATAGAGAAATTCAAATAAAAAATTAATACTATTCAAATAATTATTTATCTTGCTTCAAGTCTTAGCTCGCATATTCATCAAATATATGTTAAGAACACATTGTTGAATGGGAATTTCCATGAATAAATATTATGGACCAATCCCTTGGTATAGTGGATAAAAAACATCCTCACTTTTTTTACATGTTGAAGAAATCACTTTATGGACTTAAGCATCCATAAAAGGCATGGCATAAAAAAATAGATTTTTATTTCCAACAATAGGATTCAAAAAATGCAAATCAGATCTAAATCTTCTTGTAAAGAAAGTTCAAAGAGAGATCCTTCTTATTATTTTTTATGTAAATGATTTGCTCATCGTTGGTCCAAAATATAGTGTTGATTAAAACTTTGAAATTTGACCTTCAAAGAACATTTGATATAGTGATGTAGACGTGCTTCTCAGTTTGCAAGTTTGTAAACTACATGATGCATTGTTTCTTTCATAATCAAAATATGTATTGGATCTTTTGAAAAAAAAAAAATGTTTGATTACAAACTTGTTTTTACTCCATTTTATTGTGGAGTCAAGCTTAAGAAGGAATGTCATTCCAAGAAGGTAGATGCTACATTATATAGGCAACTTGTTGGCAACCTAGTTTATTTAACACACATTGGACCTGACATTTTCTTTGTAGTCAATCTAGTTTCCATATCTATGGAAAAACCTAGATAAATTCATTGGTTGTTTGCTAAAACAAATTGCCTTATAGTCATGGTACATCGCACTATGCCATCCATTGTGCTACTAGTCCCAGATTTATTTTGTAGGATACACTAATTTGGATTTGGGTGAGGTGATGTCTATGATAGGAAATCCATAAGTGGCTATGTTTTCCATCTTGGATCAATATCTATTAATCCTTTGGTGAGACAGAGTAAAGAGCAACAAGTGAAGTAAGAAAAGAAGCAATGTGGATTCAAAATGTCTTGTTAAAGTTTTGCTTTACCCGAAATTCTACAAATACCATATTTTGTGACAATGAAAGTGCGATATAGGTTGTAGACAACCCAATTTTTCATGCTAAAATAAAAAATCAAGCATACTCGGCTTGAGTTGGACATGGTGGCAAGATCCTATCTTTTCTTGGTGCTCTGCTCCTCCTCTTTACTTGCTCAATGAAAGGAAAAAACGAGGCGTGGTGTGCAAATGGGCATAAATTGCACTCGTGGTCCCTTAAAAAAGGGAAAAACATGAACACCTATGTGTTATTAAGAATGTGCATGGGTTTCTGCCAACGTGCCTATGTGGCATTCTGAATGAAGTTTCAGATTTTTTTGAACCTCTAACATCAATAACATGTGCATGTTGTGCGTTCCTAGGAACGTGCACGCATTCCTGTGGGTGCACGTTCCTGCTCACCCCCTTGCCACTTTTTCGTCCACCAACTTTGTGCACTCACCCATGTTTATCTATCCACTAATTGCTTTACACTTTTTCTTTATAAACTAAAAAAACAATGGATTTTGGGTGTTTGAAAATGATTTCTTTTAACATTTGAAAATTGTGTTTATAAATTAAATATCTGAAAGTTTTTTATTTACAAAATGAAGGCTATAATAGTTAAGTTTAAAATATTTACTAATGATCATTTCGTATATGA
>ML873229.1:2126-21476 GCA_009831015.1 Picea engelmannii | reverse complement strand
ATGTGTCCCATTTCCTTTTGGGAGGCATGAGTTTTACCTCAATAATCTCTAGTAACTTGGGTTCAACTTCGGTGATATCCTCATCACTAGATTCCCAAGGGTTATTATTGTACGAGAGATTGACTTGATGGATGTAGTCTTCGAATTCAAGGTTCTTCTCAATTTGGAAAGCAAAATCTTGTGCTTCTTCTAGAGTCGAGGGTGACCGATCATTGAGAGTAAACTGTAAAAATCCTTCCAATGAGTTCAAGTAGTGTTGGAGGACTACTTCTTCTGAGAAACTAGGCCTGATCTTCTTGAGGAGAAGGTTGAACCTATCACTGAAATCCCTAATGCCCTCGCCAAAGGCTTTGCAAATATTAGTTTATTGAGAGTAAAGGGAATCCATGCTTTCTTTTTCACACCAATATTTCTTGAAGGCTTGTTCAAGATCTTCGGGGTTTTTGATGCTTCCTTTCAGGAGTTTTTTAATCCATCTTCTGGCACTTCTAGTGAGTGAGCTCACAAAGAGCCTTAAAAATACATCAGGGTGTTCTTGTCTGGATTAGTGAAACTGGAATGCATCACAGAAGTTGATCCAATGAGAGTTTCCATAGGATCCATCTTCCCCTGAAAACTTAGGTATCCAGGACTCGACCTTCTTGGGTAGATCATGTAACCCACCTTGGGTGTTAGGTAATATTAAAGGACTAAAGAGTTCTTTATGAGACCATTTGGGAGAACTTACAGGGGTGGCAGGATTTGTGGAGGTCATAGTGGTGGATGAAAGTATATACTGACACCCACTACGGGTCATCATTATCTATTCGTGGAGTCGCCAAATGATTTTCTTGAAATCATCAAAGAAAAGGGAAAACACCCTAGTGGAGTCACCAGGTAAGCTTATAATATAAGGCTCTTGAGGCAAGGCTTACCGAAAATATTTTTCGTTTGAGGAGAATTGACTCAGTGTTCCTCGACAACGACGCCAAAATGTTATCACACAGTTTGTATTTATGGTAATAGGTCAGAAGATAAAGGGATAAATTGGCGTAAAAGGAACCAATCCCACCCAATGTCACATCAATGGGATGTTTCTTTCTATTCTGGGTGGTAAGGCATGTTGTTCCTGAGTTTATACTTTAAGGCTCTAAAGTATATTGTCAAGGCATCCGAAAAATAAAGAGAATTAAGGAGTAAGAATCAATTGAGAAGGGTAAATCAGAGTTGGTTTCTCAACTGTCTCTGTCTAGCTTCCCATTATTCTTGGATGATGATTTTTCTCTCAATAACTGCCCTTGAACGTTCTAATTCAACTCGGGTAATTTCCATTTGCAGTATAGTATTAACCAACTTCAAAGCAATGCTAGTTTGATCTTGTAGGCCGGGTTCTATGTTAGGTTGTCTATTACTTGGGACAGTCCACGAGGATTAAAATTTTATTGAATTATAAATAAGTTTCAAAACTGGTTTCTTCAGTTTTGTGGGATGAAATAGAAAAGGAATTTTGGAACTCAAAATAATAACATAATAACAGTAAAGGTTGTTTCCTGTATTTGAAGTAATTTGAGAATATTACAATAAAAACAAAGAAACACTATTGCAGAATATGAGGCTTTAATCTTAAAAGAATCTCATATCATAACAGAAGAAGTGGAGAAAAACAAAATTTCTAATGGAGTATAAGAGATAACCATCCAACACACCTACAGGTCTTGAAACTGCTGATAGAAATCACAGAGGAAAAACTATAAATGATTAGATGATCAAATAAATTCAAACTACAGTAGAATTTTGAATTAAACTATAGCTGATTATTCATTAGAAAGGCATGGAATACAATATATTGGAAGATATTGAAAACAGAGTGAAGGAACACATAGCTTCAAGGTGATAGAATTCAGAATCTCTTATGCATTATCTATATAATTGTAAATCGGAAAACTTCTAATACAATCGACACCCAAAAACGAAAAGCCTTTTCTCAGTCTTGTGAAATTATATTTATACATGATCACCAAACATTTTTCCTGTTGGTGATTAACTAACTTCCTAAGACTAACGGTTAGATGAATGAGCAATGTCGAACCATTTACATTTCTATTCTAACTGCTTTATTATTCCAATGATGAAAATCTTCAAAACAATATTTCATGTCTGCGTTGATGAACCTCCTCCTTCTGCTTTAAGACAAGGAATACATTTTCCTAGAAACTGCACTAAAACTTTGGGAGCTTCTGGAATATCCTTTGCTTCAAATAAGAAAAACTTTCTCTGTAGTTCTAGTAGACGGTCTTCGATTATATTTCTCATGAACTTAATAGTTTATAGCTTTAAGTTAGGCATTACTATCCATTTGTCAATTTTAGTGACATTGATTACCTTTATTTGTGGAATCTCTACTTGAATTTCTTCCAGATCCTCTTTGAATCTTAACTGATGCTTGACAATGTTAATTTCTCCTAACAACCCTGGACAATCATTTTTTCCTATGTTCAATGAAGTTTTCTCTAAAAGGTCAAAAATTCCTTGACAATTGTCATTAACTTCTCTGGTTATTTTTTTTGTTTTCTGCGAGGTTTGCCTCCCATACCTTGAGTATTATATCACCTTTAATCTTCTCTGAAATAGATAGCTTTTGAATCTCTTCGACCTCCTCTTTTGTTGAAAGAGCCACTACTTTTTGAAAGGTTGTTCTGGATGCTTTCACTTCTCTCTCCTTCAGGAGAATATTCTCCAAAGATTTACTTGCTCCCAGAAAGTAATTCTGAATAAACTCAAGCTTAAATAACACTCCATGTTGCTCTTTTTCTATCTTTTTATGTATTTCCAGCACTTGGGCTTGGAATATTTCAATCTCTACCACTTGATTTTGAATGGAATTAATCTTATCTTGTAATTGTTTATTCATTTCCTCTTGCTGTAGGACCTGTGCTTGAGTGACCTATATTTTCTGATTTGCTTCCTCTAAGATTGCTTTCAGTTTTTGAATCTCTTGAATGTCATTTAATCTAGCTTGTTCTAGACCCTTTTTTATCTCCCAACTGATATTTCTTTCAGTCTCCTTTAATTGACCCTGTAGCTGAGCTATCGTCTGATCTTTCTGCTCCAACATAGTTGTCAAACTACCCACATAGTATAAATTTGCTAAGGCTAAGGCTCCCATTGTGCCTGCTATTTCTATAACGAATTCTCCCTCTTTAAGTTTTTGTCCATCTATAATGATCTTGTGCTTTTTAATCATCATATCTCCTCTTGGATGCATTTCCTATTTTAGGATAGCCTTTCTCTTTTTACTAAAAAAATAATCGGAGGAAGGAATCTCAACTCTAGAAATAGGCTCAAGATCACTAATGTATAGAGCTCCCTCTTGGGGGTTTCCATAAGTAGACTACAATGGAGTCAAAGAAATAATGGGACTTCCAAGTTCTATCGATGTTGTTCCTCCTACTTTTTTGGGAAAATTCTCAGGGAATTCTGAGGGTGTTTCCAACTCCTTTCCTTTCCCTGCCTTTGATTTTTCTGTCTGAGGAACTTTTGTTTCTTGTGAAGGCATTTCAATCTCCTTCATTTTTCCCTTTGTATTTTCTTTACCCTGTACATCTGTTTCAAAGCCTGGGGGAGGCCCTTCCTGCTCTGGAGGAGTGGTCGTGGATTCACCTTGCAACATTTTTGGCAAACAACTTTGCTTGTGACTTTTGAAGGACATGAAACCAGTCCGTAAGTTGGGTGATAAGGCCCATACCCTATTCAATACCTCCTCATAAGTTTTAAATTATTTGAAAATATCATCATAAACATATTTTTCGTGTTCATAAGCTTTCATATTATAGTGCATCAAATGTCTGCTTACTAATTGATAAGGGTCATGCCTTCTGTGCTCAATATATACCAGTTTTATTTCTTCTAGTGCTTTGGCTTCCACTTTAGAATGACCTAGGTTTAGTAGTGAAAATTTCCCAACATACACACAGAAGATTGAACATGATTTCTTTTGAGTTGCCTTTAGCTCTATTCCAATACTACCTTTCACTATTTGATGTGATACCTCCCTTAATACCAGTCTGTTCAGGAGGACTTTTGGAAGTGTGTGAGGTGGGATTGAGCACCCATAAACCCTAATGTAAGAGAAGTTTTCATCAACAAACTAGTCGGCTATTGCTTTGAGATTTCTTGAGACTGGCTTAGAAATGCGAGGGGGTTCACAGCCATAAAACATTTTATGCATTGGAATTACTATAAAATGACAAATTTCGTAAAATGAATTCTTAGCATTTTCTTCCCATAGAACAGAGTGATACTCGTGAATGGGTTCGGTTCAAGTTATGTTCCAACTCCAATTCATCAGGGGAAAGTAGTCACAAAGAAGATTGCATCCATAATGTACGCTGACATGTAAAAGGCCACTGGCTGACCTTTAGATCTTGCAACTCTATAATTTGAAACTTCTTGAGCTAGGTTATCAGACAAAATCTTACTCTAGTTAAAAGTGTATCCTTCTGAAGCTTCTTCTAAAAAGGGCACCCATTCTACAGGAAAATGGCAGGGATTCTTTTTCTCAAAACGTCTACACAACATAATGGCTACATAGACCATGTATTCGTTCAAAGATGCTGTGGCATAAACCCCATGAGTATCGGCCCTAAATTTCGATGGACATCTCCACCATTCTCTGATTAAATCAGGATAAGTTCGGTCTACCTCAATACACTCCTTCCTTTGAAATTCAGCTAAAAAATCGACATTATAAATGTACTTAGGATTTGGTGAGAGTTTATACATTACTTGTATATGTTCTGGCCTGAATGAGCTGACAACGACCCCTTGATCATTTAAAATGCTTCTTGTCGGGATATCAACCTTTTCCAAGGCCCAATTGATCAGGTCGTTGTATGCCATAAGCCGAGGGTGCACTGCGATCTTATGAAGGTCTGATTTTTCTATATCCCAAAAGTGATTCTTGGAATCAGTAGGAGAATTCTTGATTTCGTAATACAGGAATTCAGAGATTTGTGTCCAGGATTTAATTGAGTTGATGGCATGCGACATAGTGTCAGATATGATATCACCTTCTGGGTTACACATCTCTTGTGTATCTTCACTCTTCTTCGGTGCTTTATTTGGTGCCATGACTTTATGTTAGATGGAAAACCTGTCACAGAAAAGGAGTGTATGAGCTCGACTGAATGTGTCTTACGCTTGATAGTATGAAACAGAATATGTTGCGAAACATAGACCTTTAAACTCTCTTTTAATTCATTTAACGATGAAGGTACTAACACAACTGACAAGAATTCAATACATTGAATGCAGTGGATATTTACTAAGATACACATTAGTGTCACATATCATTAGTTATCCTTTATTAAAGTGGCCGAATTTTGGCGCTTTTGAATTCAAAATTCGGAAAATTTCATTCAATCAAAAACTGAAACGTGAACAAACCTAAAAAGTTTGATTGTCATTAATCATGCTTCCCCAAAAAAATTAATTTAGAATAAACAAAGATTAAGAGTCGAGACTTCGCGTTTCGGGATTTCGGGGATCATGATGACAAGAGGTATGTTATCGCTAAATCCCGATTTCTGAAATTGCAAAATCACGACAAGTTTAAATTAGGAATTAAATTTGTTTTGGTAAATTAATTAACCAGTATTAAACCCACTTTGATTCTTTCGGGGTTTCGGGGATCGTGTTGACAAAAGGTATGTCATCGATGAACCCCGAATCCCAAAATTGCGATATGATTAACTTAAGCCTTACATTTTCGTATTAGTGAATTAATTAATCAAGATTAAGGAATAACTTCCAAAACAAGATTAATTCAGTTTAAACACAGATTATGAGTCAGGACTTCGCATTTTGGGATTTCAGGGATCATGTTGACAAGAGGTATGTTATCGTTGAACCCCGTATCCCGAAATCGCGATACGATTAACGTAGTCTTTAATAATTAGTAACTTCCATATTTCAGGAAATCGGGGATCGGGATTCCGCGATTGGAAATGCATTAAAACATATGTTCTCAGTAAACCCTGAACCCTGAAAAACTTTTAAAAGTTAGTCTTAAATTCTTTAGGGTTGAAGCTTTTCATGATTTAAAAAATAACTTTACAGAAAGCGCGTCGGGACTTTTATAACATTTTTGGTTTTTTACCTTTTATTATTTGAAGAATAAAGCTTGTCGGGATTTTGGTACCGGCCTTTTGGAAATGATAGTGAGGGTTATGCTTTATGAAAAGCCGAAACTCGAAAAAGGAAGGTTTTAGTTTTGAAGATAAAAAAATTAATAAATATTTCAACATAGGCTCCAATTGGGGACCTCATCTCCTTGTGGGACGAGGAGAATAGTTAGACTTAGTGCCTTTATTGGGTAAACGAAGTCGATGGCTTCTTTCTATAGAACTTTCTTAGGAAGGGGATACAGAGGGAAAAAGAGATTTCGTGTTTACTTTTGAAAAGATTTTCAAAACTCTCAACGTTGTAAACTCAGCTGCAGCCCCTTTCTTGATCTTCTCCTTCTCGCTATTGAATTTAAGTCTGCTTTAAGATGATCAAAACAATCCTAGGGAATCTAACAGATCTTGCAGATTTTGGCTTGCATCGAACGAAGTAAATTTCATGTTTTTAATTGGGGAGCCCTGTCTGGACTTGGGATGCAGATCCGGTTTTGAAAAGGCTGGTAACTAGAGTAGAGTGAGGATGCCAGCCTTACAGATACCTCAGATATTGCTTCACTGCCAGCAAGCCTGTTCAGTACCCCGGTGAAGTTATCTGTCCCTTTTTACTGAATTTCCTTTCACCACTTCGAATCATAATTATGCATTTAAATGCTGAGATGAGGGCAATCATTTAAATGAATTTCCTTTCATCATCTTCTTGGACTAGATGGGGGCAATCAAATATGAATTTCATTTCACCATCTGTCTTATATTTTACTTTTTGAACATGAAGTGGGGGCAATCAGTGGCAGTAAGTATACCAGGGATGGTATCTGTGTAAAATTTGCAGTGTAGGTCTGTCAACTTGCTTTGATTACCCTAGACCAACCCTTTTTTAACTTTCAATGCACCTTAGTCCACAGGGAAAAAGGGGAATATTAATTCCAGGGGTCTTTCGTTGAGAAATCCTAAATCCTTGGAAGACTGTTAAGTAACCTAGGAGGGTCAGGATCGACCTAAGAATAACTTTTTTTAGTCAGAGAGTGAGGAGTTATGAGGACTGGTCTACCTTTTAAGAACTGTTTTTCATCTTCCAAAGATAAGACATAATCTCTTCTCCCTCTATGAGAAACTCAGAAAGATATTTGGTCTTTTAAGAAGGCAAAACCGAGGGTAGAAAGGGGCGACGAAGAAAGACCTGGAAATCGAAAAATAGGGGTCATGAATTAAACCCAAATCTTGCAACTCTTTCTCGAAGACACTTTTCTCTCTTTGTTTATTTTAATTACCTCTTATCTTATTCTAGGAGAAACTCTTAGGGCCTAGATTTTGAAATCATTCTTTTAGTGACATATCACACTTACGAGACAATCACGACACTTTTAAAAAAAAACCTTTGTTTGAAAAAATAGACTTTTCTGAAATTCACACCTTTGCCTTACCATTTTCGTTCTCTTTTGAAATAACGAAAAATCTTATCTATCACCTATTTTTGGAGAATTTATCTTCCAATATAAGGTTGTTTGTTTGCTACTTTTGCTTGTCAGGCTGCTAGCTAGAATCCCGCAAGGGAACAATACAAAGAGTATCAGGGCTTTTAAAAGAATTGAATACATTGAAAATTTTGTATCCCTACTTCCAGAAAAACATTAACCTATTTTTTTTTTTTTTTTTGAATGAAGACTTACCAAAGGAAATTATGAAATAAAAAGGAAAAAAAAATGGTATATATAGTGGGAATTTTGGAAACCAATTGTTCCATATAATGTTTTAAATAACGCCCGTTGACAGGGGCATTGAGGATTTTACCATCCAAATTCTCTAACAGAAATGATTTTTTTCCTTCAAGAGTTGTTACCTTGAATGGTCTATACCAGATGTGATCGAATTTACCATGTTTTTCCAGGTCCTCCTTCCTCACATCCAATTTTAAAACCAAATCTCTGTCTTTGGCTTTATGATCGAATAACGCTTTCATGTTGTCCTGGTATTTCTGCAACCTTTTGTCTACTTCGACCCTGTGCTGTTGAACTTCAATCAGTTGATTTATCCTTCTTGTGACATGATTTGGTTCTTCCTTCTCATCTTACCAAAGTTTCATTACGGGAAGCGATAGATTTATAGGTAACACTACATCGGTCCCATACACCATTTGGAAAGGAGAAGTACCAATAGACTTTTTCGTGCCTATCCGATTTGCCCACAGAGCGTATTTCAAATGCACATGCCAAGATTTCTTGTTTTCGCTCAACACTTTCTTAATTATATTGATTAGGCTCTTGTATGAAGACTCAGCCAAACCATTTCCCTGAGGGTAGTATGTCGTGGAATGACCAAGCACAATATTATATTTTTAGCAAAAACTGACCATAGCCATAGATTTAAAAGCCTATGCATTATCTGTGACTATCTTTCGGGGGCAGCCAAATCTAGAAAAAATATTCTCTTCTAAGAAATCTATTACCACCGAATCAGTATACCTTCTATTTCGAATAGCTTCCACCCATTTGGTGAAGTAATCTATAGCAGTCAGGATCCATCTATGTTGAGCGCTAGAATGAGGATTAATTTCGCCTATGAAATCTAATCCCCATTGCTGAAAAGGAGATTTTGTTTTGACCTGAACCAATGGCATTGTTGGGAGTTTATGTTTGCCTGAGAACAATTGGCAAGGGTTGCAAGCTCGAACCTTGCCGTTGACGTCTGAGAAAAGTTTGGGCCAATAATACCCTACCCTCAAGATCTTATAAGCCGTTTCCCTCCAGGCATGGTGCCCTCCACACACTCATTCGTGAAATTGTCTTATGACCTTTTCTGTTTCTAATTTGACCAAACAAACCAATAGGAAGCCAAGTGGGTCCTTCCAATACAATTGTCTTTCGGATATACAGTACTTGACTGCATGTAACTTCAACATTCTGGATTTGGATGGGGGTAAGTCACTTGAGCACTTCAAGGTCAACAGGGAGGACACTATGTCTTTGTACCAATCTGATGAAACAAACTTCCCTTCGATTCCGACTTTAGTTGTTTGTTCATAAAGCTCGTTCATGTCCACACACTCTTCACCTCCCTGTAAGCAATTTAGTCGTTGAGCTCTGAAATTTGATTCAGCTAAGAGTTTAGCTAAACCTTGCCCCTTTACTAGTTTTGTTGGTTTTATCTCCAAGTCAAATTCTTGGATTTTGGCAGGCCACTGTCCTCTTTTGCCATCACTGTCGGAATGAACCAAAATATCTTTTACGGAGCTAGTGGGTATGTACACAATCACCTTAGAATGCAACACATAGGTTCTGAAATCCTTTAATGCCTTCACCATAACATATGCTTGTTTTTCCATTATATTATATCTAAGTTCGATGTCTCTAAGACTTTTTCTAAAAAAGGCTATCGGTTGCTTGAAACCTTCTTCATTTTTTGGAGGAGAACCACAACGAGTGTGTGTTCGGAGGCGAATGAGAAAATAAGAAAATCCTTTAGATAATCAGGGTTTGCTAGTACGGGTGCCTTGCTTATAACCTTTTTGATGTGTGCGAATGATACTTTAGCTTCTGTTGTCCATTTCACTTAGTTGTTTTTCTTTAGCATATCTGTGATCAATTTCACGATTTCAACAAAGTTTGGAATAAATCTCCTCAAAAAAATTATTTTTCCTAAGAATGATTGAATCTCTTTTACATTCCTAGGAATATTTATTATGTCTATAGCTTCAACTCTTTTATGGTCAATTCTAGTTCCATCTCGAGACACAATATGGCCCAAGAGTTTACCTTCTTGCATAGCAAAGTGAGACTTTTTGGGGTTTAAAGACAAACCAAACTTGCGGCATTTCTCAAACATCTGCTTGAGATGTATCAGATGATCTTCATCATATTTAGAAAAAACGGTTAGATCATCAAGATAGATAACCAAAAATTTGTCTCTTTCACTAATGAAAGTGATATCCATAGCCCGTTGGAAAGTAGCACCTGCATTCATTAAACCAAAAGGCATATTGTCATACATAAATGTACCCCAAGGGGTGGTAAAGGCTGTGTTTTCTTTATCGTGTTCACAGACGATGATTTGATTGTACCCGGAAAAACTGTCGATCATTGACATCCTATTTGCCCCAACTACTTTTTCTAAAACATGATCCATTTTGGTTAGGGGGTAATTATCTTTGAGGGATGACTTATTTAGATTTATGAAATCGACACATAGTCTAATTTCCCCATTTTTCTTTCTAACCGGGACTAGGTTTGCTACCCAATCAAAGTATCTCAATGGTACAATTATTTTTGCATCCAAGAGTTTTTTGACTTCCCTTTCGATCACGGGCAATAAAATAGGATTGATTTGTCTGAGTTTTTGTCTAAAGGGTTTGACACCAGGCTTCAGGGGTATCTTATGTTCGATTGCAGAGGTGTCATAGGTTCTTAGCTCTTCATATGACCAAGCGAAAATGTCTTTGTACTTTCTAAGCAACTCCGCATATTTATTTTTGGTTTCTGGGGACAGATATTTGGATAGCTTCACCAACCGAGGGTTTTCTGTAGTACCTATGTCACAATCCTCAACCTCTTTAGGTTAAGGCTGTAGGGTGGATTTTGAAGGGATATCATCTTGATTGAATAATATATCCAAGGGAATCAGGCCCTTGGGTATCTAGTTATTTTTAAGAACAAGCATTCATTGATTCATGATTTTATCGTGAAACTCTTGAGGATCCTCTCCTTCCTGCATGATCCAAATGGGCTCATTTTGGTTTTCTTGGTCAGTGTGCGTTTCGACAAACTCATCTATTGATTCCAAAAATTTGCGAAGCTGTTCATAGTCCTCAAAGACTTGAAAATGTTGTATGTTATTCGGTATAGAAGGCCAGTGCCTCATTTGTATGTGATACTTTAGTTTAAACGCAGTGGGAGGTGTGAACGTTGAGGTTTCTTTGGCTAATGCATCAGCCTGTTGGTTTTTAGTTCTTGGAATGAAAATAACCTTGATAGAGGAGAATAAATTTTCAATTAGATCCTAGACGCAATTCCTGTAGGACCTCAGCCTAGGATGTTTGGCCTAGTACTATCGGTTTACTTGTTTTGTGATTAGCTTGGCGTCACCAAAGACTTCGAGGTTTTTTATTTTCATTCTCCTAGCGGATTCTAACCCTAGCACTAAGGCTTCATACTCGCATACATTATTTGTGAAGTCCACATTCCACTGTAGCCTATAGGAAAAGGGGATTACAAATTGATCATCAAAAGCCACAAGGAGTGCCCCAGCTCTAGCTCCAAGGTAAGATGAAGCACCGTCAAAAAACATCTTCCATACACCAGTGCTATATACATTTTTTTTAATTTTTTCTTTTTCTGTTTTTTCTTCTGTACAACTTTCGTCTATACCTACCTCAAAATAATCATCAATAGATAAGATAAAATTTCCTAAATATTGATCAACAATATATACAGGGTGGTTATTTGGGTTATGTGGATCACCTACCATGAATGCCAACCTAGTTTCTCTGTAAAGACGTGTGTATTGTCCTCCAAAAGCTGGAATCGTAGCATATGTCATGTCAAGCTTGAGAGATCCTCCAAGCTTGGCACCCCATGACCTAGATAACATCATACCATACTTCAGAGTGATGTCGGTGACCACTACATCCATAAGAATGCTTTTTGTGGGTATTTGTGCCAGATTGACCACCAAGTCTTTAATCATACCTATGCATTTGACCTTTCTTGAATCAAATGAATATAAGTCTCCATATGGCCTGGTGATTTCGAGACCTAGTTTCTCCATAATGGATTTTGGCATCACATTGTGGGATGCTCCAAAATCTAGAATGCAGTTATGAAGTAGGTGGTTGAACAAGGTCAACGCAATATAGAAGGGGGCAACAGTGTCTCTCGCACCTTCAAAATGCAGACCAAAAACTATGTTCGGCTTGTCATCTTCTAAGTTGATGACATCGGCTTGACTTTTGTCTTCTGAAAAGATAATCATCTTGGCAATTTGTTTTCTGTATATGGGATTTTTAGCTAGTTCGACAAGCAGGATAGGGATTTTGATTTGTTTATTTCATTTTTGAGACTAAAATTTCCCAGAGCCTTTTCGTTCTCTATGTTTTGGGCCTCCATTCCTTTCTTTTCAGCTTTTCTTTGTGGTGCAGATTTGATTTCACTCACAGGGACCTTTGTTTTTGCTATGGGTATTCCTACCGACTTTGGCTTGATAGGTTGCATGTCAGCGGTGTGAGCTTTTGCAGTCTGTTTGTCAGCAACCTTTGGAGATGCTTCATCAGTTTCTCCCCTAGGCAAGATCTTTTTTGTTGAGATGGTTGGAAGACTATTGTTCCTAGGTCTTAAATTATATTTGTCATGTAGTTCGGCTATAATATCATCTGTGATACCTTGATAGGCCAAATCTTCAGACATATCTTTGCTAACATTGTCTTCTGATCTAATTTCCTTATTTAAGGAATTTTCGTAATCTTGTCTCGATAAATAAGGTGATTTATTATCATCGCCAAGATTATTAATATCCTCATCTAACTATTCAAAATCTTCTAGATCTTCCTCTCCAATGATTTTTTCACTTTTGAAGGGGGTTGGGATTTTTTGATCTTCATTTTTAACTGTTTTCTATGGGGCCTGAGGATCATGATTCCTTCTAAAATCCTTCCTAGGAAAATTATCCCTTTTTGATTTATCTAGTTCCAATTTTGAGATCTTATTTGAAAGTTCTCTAATTACCCTAGCCATCTCGTCTATTTTATCGCCTAAGGATTTACCCGATCCTGAGGATCCACCTCGTTCTTTGAATTTCCTAATTTCTTTGTTCTCAGCTTCTATTTTTTCTTTTAATTTCCCTGATGCCATCATGTTCGATTCAAGTTCTAGAGAATCATCTTGCACTTTTGTGAGATCTACTGATCTCCTTTCTCTCAATAATAGAGAAAAATCATGATGAAAGGCTCCAATGAAAGTCACCTTTGCTGCGGGTGAGAAGGTTTGACCTCGACCAAGATTTTATTATACAACTTGTTAAACCTTTGCGTGAATTCTAGAACTGATTCTGAATTTTTCTTTCTAAGGGCTCTAAATTTAGTTAGGTAATAGAGGTGGTCCCTCCTCTCCCCCCATTGTCTAATAAAAGCATTTTCAAGTTCTTCGTAAAAGCTTAGAGATCCGACTGCTAAGGCTCGGAACCATGTCCTCACTTGTCCTTCGAAAGTCTGAACAAGGAGTCTAGAATAAACATCTTCGTGTTCAATTTCGAGGATGTCGATAAATTGGTCAAAGAAATTTATATGTTCTTGAGCGGTTAAATCTCCTTCCCCTATAAACTTGGGAAGGATTTTCATATAATTTTTGGGAAGGTCATGTAGGGGAACTGGGAGGACAAGGGGGGCATATCTAGCAGCTACTTTAGCAAAGATTCCAGGAAGCGGTGCTTGGTCACCTGCTGGTCCTCCTGGGGCACCACCCCCAGCTCTAGCACCTTCGTGTGCGTCCATTGATAGATTTGAGGCTAAAGCTCAGAATGTGTGAGGAGAAGGCACACAGAAATCTAGGGAAAATACCTTAGGAAAAGAGAACGTATCATATGAGAGGGTAAGCGAGACGGATCTCTCAAGTGTTTCTGTAACGTTAAACTGCGTAAAATCAGGCTGACAAATATTATGTATGGGTGAAATGATTTGTCTAAGGGATCTTTGTGATTTTAAAATATTTTCTGGATCAAAGACTGGCAAGGTCTGCTTGTCATCCGGGTTCTTTTTGGTGTTCTTTCAGCTAATAGCCCCTTTACTTATCGTGGAGTCACCAAGTGAAAAATAAAGGTAGCCTTAGAAGGTTTTCTATCTTTGTTCACTATCAAAGAAATAAAGTGTCAATGTCATTCTTCCCAGGGAAAAGTTTCGTTTCTTTGTTCCTTGACAACGACACCAAAAAGATGTTCTTGAGTTTATACTTTAAGGCTCTAAAATATATCGTCAAGGCATCCAAAAAATAAAGAGAATTAAGGAGTAAGAATCAATTGTGAAGGGTAAATCAGAGTTGGTTTCTCAACTGTCTCTGTCTAGCTTCCCATTGTTCTCGGATGTTGATTTCTCTCTCAATAATTGCCCATGAATGTTCTAATTCGACTTGGGTAGTTGTCGTTTGCAATATAGTATTAAACAAGTTCAAAGCAATGCTAGTTTGATCCTGTAGGCCGGGTTCTATGTCAGGTTTTCTATTACTTGGGACAGTCATGAGGATTAAAATTTTATTGAATTATAAATAAGTTTCAAAATTGGTTGCTTCAGTTTTGTGGGATGAAATAGAAAAGGAATTTTGGAACTCAAAATAATAATATAATAACAATAAAGGTTGTTTCCTGTATTTGAAGTAATTTGAGAATATTACAATAAAAACAAAGAAACACTGTTGGAGAATATGAGGCTTTAATATTGAAAGAATCTCATATCATAACAGAAGAAGTGGAGAAAAAAAAAATTTCTAATGGAGTATAAGATATAACCATCCAACAGACCTACAGGTCTTCCAACTGCTGATAGCAATCACAGTGGAAAAACTGTAAATGATTATATGATCAAATAAATTCAAACTACAGTAGAATTTTGAATTAAACCATAGCTGATTATTCATTAGAAAGACATGGAATAAAAAATATTGGAAGATATTGAAAACAGAGTGAAGGAACACATACCTTCAAGGTAACAGAATTCATAATCTCTTCTGCATTATCTATATAATTGTGAATCAGAAAAATTCTAATACAATCGGCTCCAAAAAAACAAAATCCTTTTCTCAGTATTATCAAATTATATTTATACATGATCACCAAAATTTTTTCCCGTTGGTGATTAACTAACTTCCTAAGACTAACGGTTACATGAATGAGCAATGTTGAACCATTTACAATTCTATTCTAACTTCTTTATTATTCCAATGATGAAAATCTTCAAAACAATATTTCATGTTTGCGTTGATGAACCTCCTCCTCCTTCTTTAAGACAACAAATACATTTTCCCAAAAATTGCACTAAAACTCTGGGAGCTTCTGGAATATCCTTTGCTTCAAATAAGAAAAACTTTCTCTGTAGTTTTGGCAAATGGTCTTCAATTATCTTTCTCGTGAACTTAATAGTTTGTAGCTTTAAGTTAGGCATTACTATCCATTTGTCAATTTGAGTGACATTGATTACCTTTATTTGTGGAATATCTACCTGAATTTCTTCCAGATCCTCTTTGAATCTTAACTGATGCTTGACAATGTTAATTTCTCCTAACAACCCCGGACAATCATTTTTTCCAATGTTCAATGAAGTTTTCTCTAAAAGGTAAAAAATTCCTTGACAGTTGTCATTAACTTCTTTGGTTATTTTTTTGTTTTCTGCGAGGTTTGCCTCCCATACCTTGAGTATTATATCATCTTTAATCTTCTCTGAAACAGATAGCTTTTGAATCTCTTCGACCTCCTCTTTTGTTGAAAGAGCCACTACTTTTTGAAAGGTTGTTCTAGATGCTTTCACTTCTCTCTCCTTCAGGAGAATATTCTCCAAAGATGTACTTTCTCCCAAAAAGTAATTCTCAATAAACTCAAGCTTAAATAACACTCCCTGTTGCTCTTTTTCTATCTTTGTATGTATTTCCAATGCCTGGGCTTGGAAGATTTCAAGCTCTACCACTTGATTTTGAATGGAATTAATCTTATCTTGTAATTGTTTATTCATTTCCTCTTGTTGTAGGACTTGTTCTTGAGTGACCTATATTTTCTGATTTGCTTCCTCTAAGCTTGCTTTCAATTTTTGAATCTCTTGAATGTCATTTAATCTAGCTCGTTCTAGACCCTTTTTTATCTCCCAACTGATATTTCTTTCAGTCTCCTTTAATTGACCCTAGCTAAGCTATCATCTGATATTTTTGCTCCAGCATAGTTTTCAAACTATCCACAGAGTATAAATTTGATGATGCTAAGGCTCCCATTGTGCCTGCTATTTCTGTAGTGAATTCTCCCTCTTTAAGTTTTTGTCCATCTATAATGATATTGTTCTTTTTAATCATCATATCTCCTCTTGGATGCATTTCCTATTTTAGGATAGCCTTTCTCTTTTTACTGAAAAAATAATCATAGGAAGGAATCGCATCTCTAGAAATAGGCTCAAGATCACTAATGTATAGAGATCCCTCTTGGGGGTTTCCATAAGTAGACTACAATGGAGTCAAAGAAGTAATGGGACTTCCAAGTTCTGTCGACACTGTTCTTCCTACTTTTTTCGGAAAATTCTTAGGGATTTCTGAGGGTGTTTGCAACTCCTTTCCTTTCCCTACCTCTGATTTTTCTGTCTAAGGAACTTCTATTTATTGTGAAGGCATTTCAATCTCCTTCATTTTTCCCTTTGTATTTGCTTTATCCTGTACATCTATTTCAAAGCCTGGGGGATGCCCTTCCTGCTCTGGAGGAGGGGTCGTGGATTCACCCTGCAAAATTTTTGGCAAACAACTTCGCCTGTGACTTTTGAAGGACATGAAACCAGTCTATAAGTCAGGTGATAAGGCCCGTACCCTGTTTAATACCTCCTCATCAGTTTTAACTTCTTTGAAAATATCATCATAAACAGATTTTTCGTGTTCATAAGCTTTCATATTACAATGCATCAAATGTCTTCTTACTAATTGATAAGGGTCATTCTTTCTGTGCTCAATATCTACCAGTTTTATTTCTTCTAGTGCTTCAGCTTCCACTTTAGAATGGCCTAGGTTTAGTAATGAAAATTTCCCGACATACACAGGGAAGATTGGGCAGGATTTCTTTTGAGCTTCCTTTAGCTCTATTCCAATACCACCTTTCACTATTTGATGTGCTACCTCCCTCAATACCAGTCTATCCGAGAGGAATTTTGGAAGTGCGTGAGGGGGGATTGAGCACCCATAAACCCTAATGTAAGAGAAGTTTTCATCAACAAATCAGTTGGCTATTTCTTTGAGATTTCCTGAGATTGGCTCAGAAATGCGAGTGGGTTCACAACCATAAAACATTTTATGCATTTGAATTACTATAAAATGACAAATTTCGTAAAACACATTCTTAGCATTTTCTTCCCATAGCACAGAGTGATACTCGTGAATGGGTTCGGGGCAGGTTATGTTCCAACTCCAATTCATCAGGGGAAAAGGAGTCACAAAGCAAATTGCGTCCATAATGTACGCTAACATGTAAAAGGCCACTGGCTGACCTTTAGATCTTGAAACTCTATAATTTGAAACTTCTTGAGCTAGGTTATCAGAAAAAATCTTACTCTAGTTAAAAGTGTATCCTTCTGAAGCTTCTTCTAAAAAGGGCACCCATTCTGTAGGAAAATGGCAGGGATTATTTTTCCCGGAAAGTCTACATAGCATAATGTCTGCATAGACCATGTATTCGTTCAAAGATGCTGTGGCATAAACCCCATGAGTATCAGCCCTAAATTTCGATGGACATCTCCACCATTCTCTATTTAAATCGAGATAAGTTCGGTCTACCTCAGTACACTCCTTCCTTTGAAATTCAGCTAAAAATTCGTCATTATAAATGTACTTAGGATTTGGTGAGAGTTTATACATTTGTTGTATATGTTCTGGCCTGAATTAGCCAACAACGACCCCTTGATAATTTAAAATGCTTCTTGTCAGGATATCAACCTTTTCCAAGGCCCAATTAATCATGTTGTTGTATGCCATAAACCGAGGGAACGCTGCGATCTTATGAAGCTCTGATTCTGCTATATCCCGAAAGTGATTCTCAGAATCAGTAGGAGAATTCTTGATTTCGTAATCCTAGAATTCAGAGATTTGTGTCCAGGATTTAATTGAGTCAATGGCGTGCGGCGTAGTGTCGGATATGATATCTCCTTACGGGTTATGCATCTCCTCTGTATCTTCACTCTTCTTCAGTTCTTTCTTTGCTTCCATGACTTTATGTTAGATGGAAAACCTATCACAGAAAAGGAGTGTATGAGCTCGGCTGAATGCATCTTACGCTTGATAGTATGAAACAAAATATGTTGCGAAACACAGACCTTTAAACTCTCTTTTAATTCATTTAACGATGAAGGTACTAACGCAGCTAACAAGAATTCAATACATTGAATGCAGTGGATATTTACTAAGATACGCATTAGTGTCACATATCATTAGTTATCCTTTATTAAAGTGGCCACATTTTGGCGCTTTTGAATTCAAAATTCGAAAAATTTCATTCAATTGGAAACCGAAACGTGAACAAACCTAAAAAGTTTGATTGTCATTAATCATGCTTCCAAAACATAATTAATTTAGACTAAACAAAGATTAAGAGTCGAGACTTCGCGTTTCGGGATTTCGGGGATCGTGATGACAAGAGGTATGTTATCGCTGAATCCCGATTTTTGAAATTGCGAAATCACGACAAGTTTAAATTAGGACTTAACTTCGTTTTAGTAAATTAATTAATCAATATTAAACCCACTTTGATTCTTTCGGGGTTTCGGGGATTGTGTTGACAAAAGGTATGTCATCGATGAACCTCGAATCCTGAGATCGCAATATGATTAACTTAAGCCTTAAATTTTTGTATTTGTGAATTAATTAATCAGGATTAAGGACCAACTTCCAAAACAGGATTAATTCAGTTTAAACATAGATTATGAGTTGGGACTTCGCATTTCGGGATTTCGGGGATCATGTTGACAAGAGGTATGTTATAGTTGAACCCCATATCCCAAAATCGCGATATGATTAATGTAGTCTTTAATAATTAGTAACTTCCATATTTCGGGAAATCGAGGATCGGGATTCTGCGATTGGAAATGCATTAAAACATATGTTCTTAGCAAACCTCGAACCTCGAAAAACTTTTAAAAGTTAGTCTTAACTTATTTAGGGTTTAAGCTTTTCGTGATTTAAAAAATAACTTTACAGAAAGCGCGTCGGGACTTTTATAACATTTTTGGTTTTTTTCCTTCTATTATTTGAAGAATAAAGCTTGTCAGGATTTCAGTACCAGCCTTTTGGAAATGATAGTGAGGGTTATGCTTTATGAAAAGCTGAAACCTGAAAAAGGAAGGTTTTAGTTTTGAAGATAAAAAGTTTAATAAATGTTTCAACAAGGCCCAAGGGAGACATCCCTGGTGACCTGGAGCTTTGAGAAGGTGAAGGATGATAAGGCCAAAGTGTAAATCCACCTCACAAGTCACCACCGAGCAGAA
>ML873228.1:6236-19350 GCA_009831015.1 Picea engelmannii | reverse complement strand
ACCAAGGTAGTAAAAACATCCTGTCATATAACTCAATGCATCATAATGAAAGAAAAGTTTTATCATATAAATCCAGATCACTTGCGAGCAAGTGTCCTCAAAGAATAAGTTAGGTAAGTGCGCCAGAGCGGGATGTTACAATTCATATATAAAAGTTATGATTTTTTTATAATGTTTTTGAATCAATAAAGTAATCACACAGATAAATTTGAATGTCAAGCATCAGTTTAGCATTTCAACATCTTAACATAATGAAAATGTGATTATTTTAGATAATATATGCATAAACACGTTTATGTGTGTTTGTAGTTTCATTAGCTATTTCTATTTGTAACAGATTGTAATGGTTTGTCAAAATATGACATATTGAAAGGTGAACAACATATTGATTTTGATATGTTTTATGCAGTCCATACCACCAACTTGGTTACCTAAAAGCTATGTGTGATGTAGAGATATTTGAAGAGACATAACACATAAAACATGACTAATAGCTGAGATAACCTCTTAAGTCTATCCTTGGACTTTGTATGGCGATATGGAGACCGTTTGTATGTTTTGAGAACATGGCATGGGTTTTGAGGCCCTAGACATGGTCAAGGGAAATAACATGGACCTTAGGATCTAAATAGTGCTTCTAGGCATCTAGCAATAAGAAATACTCCTCCTTGAATGACCACATCTGACCTCCCAAAGGGGTCCTTGGTGACTAAGTGGGGATATTGGCACCATTTGCAAATTTTTAGCAATGGGTATCTCAAGGTTGGAAACTCAAAGTTGAGGCACTAAACATGGCTTCTAGTCACCCAAGAATAGTAATGATCCTATGGGGCCCCTTGCATGGCCCATGAACCTTAGTAGGAAACATTAGGACCTAAGTCTTTAGTTCCTACACCTAAATAAACCCATCCATGGTACACAAATTGTCAAAATTACTCATACATACCACTCATATGTAAACAATTCCCCTTATGGGTCGTTTGTGGCGATTTATGACCTTGTACATGTTTAATGAGATATAAAACAAATCGTTGGGGCCAATCATTGGGGCCTGAGTCCTTGGTTTTTGGTATTAAAAAAGGAATTGGGCCATGAGACTCGTCCTTTCTACACTAAATGTTAAAAGTATGCATATCCCACTTATGGGGCAATAATTTCCACTACAATGCATTTAGGGTAGTTTGGGGCTCTATATATGAGCCATGATCCCTACAAGGAACTATTAAGGCATATGTCTCTTGGTTTTGGTATTAAAACATGGCCTAGACCATAAGACCCAATCGTACCATAAAAAATGTCACACTAATAACCATATCCTAATTTCAAGCCAAATATTACATCTTCAAGAACTATATTGAGGTTTAGGGTCTTATGTATGTCCTGTGAATCATAGAAAAAAATATTAGAGCCAATGTACTTGATTTATGTATATAAGCGTTGTCTTAGGACACAAGAACCATTCATGTTTCTCCAAACATAAGATTTATTTTGATAGGGATAATTTGTCCTCTATGAGGCAATTTTGGTTATTCGAGGACATGCATATTTCCCCTAATCCCTAGCAGTTCATCTCATTATCAAAGTCCCTAGTTGTCATACATAAAATGTGCCTTAGTCTACATGACCCATCAATGCTATGCCAAACATCATAATTGTTCCCATATCTAGGCCAAAGATTCCATTTATAGGGCCTTTGTGCTAGGTTTGGGCCCTATGTATGTCTCATGAGCCCTAGAAGAATTTTTTGTATCTCAACTACCTAGTTTTAATAACCCATCCATAAATGTAGATATTAGGCCCATACATGATGCACCAATGATTATAATTATTCTCATATCTCACTTGAAATCCAAACATCCTTTTATATATCCTTTGTGATTATTTTTGTCAATGTGCATTGCCCATGAGCCCTAAAAATAAATGTTATGGACTAATTCATCAATTGTTTTCCTTGAACCATGTTCTATGAAATGTGGCTCATCCATACTTTGAAAAATGTCATGTAATTATTCCCATATATTGTGCATAAACCAAACATTACCTCTACATGGTCTGTATGATGGTTCACGACCCCATGCATGGACCATAGAAAGTGTATTTATCATTCCTAATCATAAACCACAAATTATCCCTACAAGGTCCCTATGGTGATTTGAGGTCATGTGTAGGGTCCATGAAGCCTAAAATAACACTTAGTGTAGATATCCACAATTTTCATCCTTGAACCATAAGTTGGGACATGATACCCATACAAGGTGTGCCAGATGTTAAAACCATGCATTTATCCCAATCATAAGAGAAGGATTTCTTCTATAAGGACTATGCCGTGGTATTGGACCCATACATGGCCAATGAGATGTACAAAAAATTATTAGGGACAATGTCCTTGGTTTATATTAGGCAAGCCATGAAAATCATGCCCATATCATATTTCAAGAGTAAATGTTCCTTATACTGGGATTTAGTGGTAGTTTACGTCCCCATTCATAATTTATGAGTTTTAGAAGTGATTGTGAGGGCATAAGTCTATAATTGTTATCCCTAAAGTAGTCAATATCTTGCGTCAAAATAGATATTATGCCATGAACACTAGTTGTTAATAATACCTACATGTTTCTATATGCTAAACACATGCACCGTGTTATTTATAAATTGTTTTTTTTATGTACTTTATATCATGTGCACTTTCTTGGCTGATAGGAACACAAATGTGTTATTCTTATATAGAGACAAAAGAGGCACACATACCAATATAATTTATGTCCAAATACATGTTAAAAAACACAAAGAAACAACTAACTATTTGGAATATTTCCACAACAAAGAATTCCATATCATTTAATGTGATTGAAGATGAATTTTACAAGTTCTCAACATTGATTATTGTGATAACAACAAACTTACATAATCGAGTAAGAAAATTGGTAAGGAAAGAGAAGCTTCTTGAAAGGTTCCAAGAAATTAGAGCCAAGTAAAGGCTAGACATGGTGAATTGAAGGAATCCAAGGAGCACCAGTTCATGTTTGATTATGTAATTTTATGGAATCAATTTGTCTTGATATACTTTGAGTTGGAAATAATAACACCTATTTGTCTTATAGAATAATTTGTGATATTTGAATATACGAGAAATGTGTGGTTGTTATTGGATTAGCCATTGCGAAGTAGAGTTTGTCTCTACATGAATAGTTTTCTTCTAAATTGGATCCATTTCATTTTTCCACATTTGTTCCCTTTTATAAGATAGAGGGTTAACAAAATATTCCATTAAGTAAGTGGTTAAAAGAGAAAAACAATGTACTAAGAAAATTGAAGGCAACTCATTCCCTAGTGGTGTGAAGAAACAAGGATGTAACATAGGCAAAGCTGGAACCATGACCCCCACACAGATACCTTTGAATATTTTATTCTTGAATTTAATTTTGTTGGGATGCATGTTTGATTCTTGGGATCACACCTACAATATTTTGGGTACTTAGATGATACATTTATATTTTTGTGAATTCTTTGTATTCTTAAAGTTTCCATTGCCACACGATGTGTGTTTTCTTTACATAGATGAGGAATTGGGATATTTCTCCAGGTATGTTGTCTTCCCACTTCTATTCAAACTAGGAAAAATATAGAAGAGCAAGATTATTCCCAAAGATACTTTCAATTAAAATTATTATATAATTTTTTATTTTTATTTTTTTTAATTAAGAATTTATATATTACCTTTCATGGAGAAAAATTATAGTATCGACTGTGATATCAAGGTTTGATTTTGCTGAGTTGCCCCGAAGGGAAACCAACTCAGCCAGAATCTTGACCTTATGAGCCATTGGAAATTTAAACATACTTGTCTGAATCGCCCCATGGGGAAACTGATTTGACCAAACAATTCATGCATACTGTAAAACAAAAACGACTATCTGTTGAAAGGCTCAAAAGATTGACAATGCTAGACCCCGACCGCCTATGAAGAATATCCCAAAGACAACTAACATTTGTCAAAATAAAACAAGCAATCTGACACATGTGTTCTTGCCAAATTTCATGATGTCTAACCCTCTCTCTTGTCCTCGTCTTCCCTGATGCACTCGTCCACGTCTCGCTCCTTATCCCCCTGGATGTCTAGAGCAATAAATGCCCTTGGAGATGCTAGGCCATTGGTGCCCAATTTTGATTAGTGTAGAGAGTGGATTAGGGTCGCAAGCATAGATTCAACTTTCTTTGCACATTGGTCCAATTGTTCCAACCGATAGTGGAGGTTGTCAACGTTTGTGTGAACTGCAAAGACAAAATATTGAATAATGGAGACCGAGTATCTGAGTCTTGGGAATGAAGCATGGTCCTATTGAAGAAGAGTCTGTCTTGGAGACACCTCCAATTGTATAAGGACCCCTTATGTTTGGTATTTGGACTCTTCTCGAGACGACAGATAAGGTGGTGATGGGGGGGGAAAGGTGGCGGAAAGGGAGCGAAGGGTGGTGGACTCGTTGGGTGTGCAAGGGCTAGTTGTGAAGACAAGGAAAAATACAGGAGTGGGTGAGGAGCATAGCCTAGAGAATTACCATGTATAACAAACTACTAAACCCTACAATCCCACAGTGATGACAAAGGAATAATACCACCTTGTCCTGGGGAGGACTGAGTGGAATAAGGTGGTGAGGAGCTAAGCACATGAGCGAGGATAGGAGAGTGTTGGTTGGACATGGCTGCTTTGTTCTGGTATCAAAGAGTGCCTCTCTTTTTCTTCCCGTGAAGGAGCGGCATAACCAAGAGTACGTGAGGGTGAGGCAGAGGTGCAAACAAGGAGACCAAGGTGGGAACCAGAAAAACTGAGAGAGTGCAAGAGAAACAAACAAGAGAGAAAAATGGATGAAAACCTGAGAGAGGAGCATTGCCATAAGAAGGAAACTGGAGAGTAAGTGTACACGCATGTAGAAGTACTAGTCAATGTACTTCCTCCATATCTAGGACAAGAAACCATCACATGGTGCATTGGAGAAAATAGTTAGAATTTCACATCATTGAAGTGTTGTAGATCACATAGGGGAGTAATAAAGGTATGAGGGAGGGTGCAGGTGCCATTCACGTGGTCTATGGAAAGGTGGCAGATGTTGTCTTCTCCCCTGGATGTGTGGAGCACTCTGACACCCCATCTGAGGGGATATATTTGCTGAGAGCCTTAGCGATACAGTCCTAGAGGATGGGATGATTATTGTGGGTGGGGGATGAACAAATGAGATTTGGTCCTTCTAGAGCCACACCAATATTGGCTAATTTGTCTGCTATATGATTGGATTTCCTCCGCACATGCAAGGGAATCAGCGCAAAGTGAGGCATGATGAGAGATGCAGTGGTACTAAGTCCTGTGGTAAGTCCTCAGCAAGGGGAAATTCTTTCTGGATCCACCTGTTGAGTATTTTTTCAAAGAGGCTAAGGATTATTTGCAGGTCCCCTTCAACGATCAGCTTGTGGTACCCATACTCTTGAGCAAGTTGTAAGCCTTTCATGAGACCTCGGAGATCAATTGTGTTTTTTTTGTTGTGTCCAATTCTATATGCAGTGATAAGCATAATGTTTCCTTGACTATTGCGAATAACCACTCTAAAGCCAGCAGGGCCCAGATTTCCTTTGGAGGCTCCATAGAAGTTTAACTCGATAAAACCTGGATTTGGAGTTAACCATTGTGATGGGCTTCCTATGGCTTATGATCTATTTGTCCAAGATACACTTTTCTTGGGGAGGACAAGACAAGTCATCATCATTCCAAGGCTTCAAGAGGATGGTTTCTTTAATATTGTCGTATATGTGTTTCCAAACAGTGTGTTGATCAAGATGAGTTGAATGGAAGATCCTCCTATTGCATTATTTCCAGATCTTCCAGAGGATGAAACCCAAAAGTAGATGCGGTTGAGGATAGGAGAAAGAAAAGATGAGTCTCTCCATCCTTTTATGGTTTCCTTGAGGCCTTCTCGATTATGATCCATGGTGTGCATGATTAAAGAACAATAGTCCTAGATTTGCGTATTGTAGGATTAAAGATTGAGGAGATGATTTTGAGATTCCAAATCTTTCTAGCAAAGAGGAAAAATGGAGGGCCCGACAA
Organism: Picea engelmannii; assembly: GCA_009831015.1. Taxonomy (NCBI): domain Eukaryota; kingdom Viridiplantae; phylum Streptophyta; class Pinopsida; order Pinales; family Pinaceae; genus Picea; species Picea engelmannii. The sequence goes on along the minus strand of ML873228.1, from coordinate 13,253 downwards.
AGCCTCTTTTGGTGATATTGTCCCAGGCGAGGATACCTTTATGCATGACAAGCCAAAGGAGGGTGCTAACTTTTGGTCAGTTCTTGGTCGACTAGATTTTCACCTAAAATTTCTCTTGGGGGAACTCTTGGGAGGTTGTATTTAGGTTGTAAGATTATATAATGGTGAAGGTGACCCTCAACGAGTACCCCTAGTGCTAGATGTAATCTCCTTGAAGAATTTGAATTTTTCTGGAGAAGGTTAACTCATTCCAAGGATCAAGATCCACATGTGCAAGAATGTGGAGTTTTGTGTAGGTGGACTTCCAATGTTTCCATGTTGTTCCAGGGGGGTCCTCTTTCCAGTAGTTTGTGAATGTGATTAGACCCACCTGTGTGGTGTGGGAAATAAGGTTATTAGCAATGGATTTCTGTGCTAGAGAGGGCCATTGTTGCCAAGAGTCATACCAAAATGAAGTTGTTCTTCCATTTCATACTTTCTAGAAAGCGTGATATGCAATCAAAGAGTAGATTTGGTTCACATCGTTCCAGATCAAGGATCCCAGAGTGTTTTCATTCCATCTAATAAGTTTCTTTTCTGTAATGTTCAGAACGTATTTCTTTCTCCAAAGTCAGGCCCAAAGGTATTTGGGTCGCTTTAGCCATCTCCACTAAATATTAGCACTGAGAACTTTATGAAGAATGGTTGGGTCCCGTAAGCCAAGACCTCCTTTTAATTTTGGTTTGGATATATTTTCCTAACTAATCAGAGCTATTTTTTGCTCATTCATTTACCCCTTCCATAAAACATTTCTTTGAATGGTTTTGACGGTTGTTAGAATGAAGCTAGGGGCCTCCAGATTAGAGAACGAATAGATAGGAAAGGTTTGAAGGATGGACTTGAGGAGGATCAGGCAACTGGCGAGGTTGAGCGAATGAAATGTCCAAGAGGAGATTCTTTTACCCATGGAGGAAAGGAGCCCCTCCCAAGATATTTTTCATAGATATTTATTAATAAGGGGAATGTTGAGATATTTGGACGAAAGGGAGATACGTGTAAAACCCAGGATGTTGGTAATATGAAGTTGAACAGGGATGGGGGTGTTAAAAAAAAAATCTTGGATTTTTCTCTATTAATGTCTAGTCATGAGGCTACACAAAAAGTTTGAAGGATACAGAGGATTCGAAGGGCTTCATGGACAATAGGGGATCTCATCATTAAGGTATCATAAAAAAATTGGTTGTGGGAGATTGGGGGATCCATGCCATGAAGGGGGAGACCAACTAGATATTTATCAACAATGGACACTTTAATGAAATGGCTAAGTTGTTCTTCCATGATGATGAAAAGGAAGGGGGACAAGTGATCCCCTTATCGAATTCCTCGATAGGGAGAGAATGGGTAGGAAGTAACACCATTGATCAGAATGGAGAATAAATCGGAGGAGGTGATATTTAGAATCCAATCTACCCAGTCAGGAGCAAAGACAAAATCATGAAGAATGGTTTTCATATAATCCCAACTTAATTTATCAAAAGATTTGGAGACATCTAACTTTAACAACATACCTAGAGTGCCCATTCTCTGAAGAGAGTGTATGACTTCATGCGAAAGGATGACGTTGTCGATAATTTGCATGACTTCAAGATATCTTGACTGATCATGGGAATGATGAAGGGAAGGAGGGGTTTGAGGCATCGAGCAATCACTTTTCTTAACAACTTATAAATTAGATTGCAAAGAGCAATTGGTATAAACTACTTAGGATGAGTGACCTGATATTATTTCAGGATTAGGGTTAGGAAAGTGGCATTAAGAAAAAGAAGAACCTAACTAGAGATTTGAGAGTACTCAATGATGTCCCAAACTTCCTCCCGTATCATTCGCCAACAAAAGTGAAAGAACTCCGTTGTGAAGCCATCTAGACCTAGAGATTTACCTTTGGGGGTGTCTTGTAGAGCTAGGTATACTTCTTCAATAGTGATTATTTTCGACAAAGCTTCATTCTACTCCTGAGTTATGAGATTGGGAATGTGTTGGGTGATCTTTTCTATTTTGGGAGATTTGTCAACAGAGGGTTCAGACAATAGGTATTGGTAATAAGAGACTAATTCCTTCTCGATATCTTCATGATTTTGAAGCACTTGACCTTGCTCCATGACCAAGTGCATTATGTGATTGCTTTGTCTCTGCTGGATCATCGCCCGGCGGAAGAACTTAGTATTTCATTCCCCCTCTTGGAGCCATTGTATTCAGTATTTTTTCCTCCACAAAAATTCCTCTTGAGACTGTCTTTCTTCCAACTGTTTCTTGAGTAATGTTTTTTGCTCTTTGAGTTCCTCTGTGAGACCATGATTCCTAATTTGGATATGGATGAGCTTCATTTGATTGTTCATATTTCTTTGGGCTTCAAAAATGTTCCCGAAATTCTGTTTATTCCAAATATTAATAAGCTACTTAAAAAATTTTAGTCGTTGCTGAAATTAGAACATTTTGGAACCATGAGAGATGGAAGCTTCCCCCCACTAGGTGGGGGTCAGGGCTTTGAACTCTAGATGATTGAACCAAAATCGATCAAATCTAAAGGGATTTCATCCAGGAGAGCTAGAGATGTCTAGTGAGAGCTTTATATTGTAATGATCAGAACCAGTGGTATCCAAGATGATAGCATTCATCGATAGCCCATCCATCAAGAGGGATTATGACACCAGGAATCGATCCAGATGAAACACCACCTTTTGGGATCCTAAATGCATTTTTAACTAGGTGAAGAGGCCATTTTCAGTTTCCATATCTATGAGCAAAGCTTATTGATTAGAGCATGAATGTGTCCACTTTCCACCTTGAGTCTATGAGTCCTACCTCATTTCTCTTCTAGGTGGCAGGTCATGTTGAAATCCCCCCCCAGTATCCAACTATGATCAATGGTAAGGTTAGACAATCGATCCATATTTTGAATGAATTTGATCTTGTCCCTTGGAGTGGTTGGGCCATAAAAAATTATAAGGAAGCCTGGCTTATTGGAGCCAATGAACTGGTATTCTGCTGAGATTGTCCATCTGGTAGTGAATAAATTATCCAACAGCACAGTGATGGGGTTCCAGAGAATAGCCAAATCACCAGATGTTCCTTTGAAATCGATGGTCATCATTTTTCCTTGTTTGTAGCATCTAGAGAGGATTTTATGTACATTTTGTTTCTTGAAGTAAAAGAATATCGGGTTGTGCTGCTATGATACGATATCATAGAATCCTTTGCTTACTACAACCATTGAGATTGTGTATATTCCAAGAGATGCGCTTCATGATGAGGATGGAGAGGTGAGAGGAGGAAATATATCAAAGATGAGATGTATCTAACCTATGTTTACCAGGAAGTGACTGATTTCCTGTATGAGCTTCTGGGTGGATTTTCTTCCCCTTTTCTTATCATCCTTCTGAGGCTTGTGTTGATCTCATCGTTGGATGTGATAGATGCCCAAGTGAGTGGTGGATATGGCTGTAAAAACAGTTGAGGAGTTGAGGAAAACCTTATGAACCTTGCAAAGCTGATTCGAAGGGATGGTGTACAGTTCCTTCTTATGGTAGGCTTCTTCTAGGTGTTCGAGGTCTACTCTCGCTAGATATTGTTTCTCTAGGTCCATTTTGGTGTCTCCTTCTTCAATATTGTATGCTTCTCCAGCTTTTGTGTGGGAAGGGGAAGAGGAGGGGATCTTCTCCAAGACGAGGGTGTTTAAAGGATTTTCTTTTTCATTTCTATGGGTTGTAGTGTCTGGAGGAGGTAGTTGTATCTCGTCCATGTCTTCTAGAATTTGTTGAAGGACACTAAGGGAGTTGTTGGAAGGGAGTTCCTTGTTGGCATTTTGCACAATTTTCCTATTTTTTTGGCGTAACCTACCCGCTACATGTGTGAAACCATCCCTTGATTTATTTTCTTGAGGGTTATCGGCCTTTCTCCCGACAGTGTTTAGAGGACAGTCTCTGAATAGATTCCCATGCTTGTGTAATTTTCTACATCGAATTGGTACATTCTCATAGTCAATAGTTTGACACTAATCCTCATCGTGATATTCCAGGGCTATGGATCCTGGGAGGGGCTTCGATATTTTGAGATAAACACAGATGTGAGGATGAGAGGTATACCTTCTCTTCTTAGTCGCCTCTGAGGATTTGACATAAACCCCAATGGTGTTTCCTATGCCTGCCAGGATCTCTTCTAGCCAGAAATCATGTGGTAGGGAGTATAGATAGATCCATACCAGAGCGTGTACAAAGTCTTATTTTTCCAGGCTAAACTTATCTATTCATAAGTGTAGGAAGAGGCCAACTAAGTTGAAGAAATAAGGTTCCCTATCACATATGCGGTTTCAATCTTCTAGGTTGTGGAATATGATGGTAAAGAAGTCGTTAGAGCCGAGTTGTAGGTCATAGTGTCATTTAGGTTTCCACCAATGGTGTATCCATTTGAAGATCTCACATTCAGAGGGCCATAGGGCTAGGAATCCTCCCACTAGTGCATAGTTCCTCATGTATTGCTTCTGTTCTTCGATTCTGGGTGTACCGATCACATATTTCAGTGCTAGTGGTGCCCGAGGTATGCATTTCCTAGGTTCCCAAAGACATGTTATTTTCTATTGACCTGGTCTAGTGTCAATCTCCATTTCTTTTCCTTTGGCTGCACCTTCGAAGAAAATTCACGAACGTTGGTCCAGTGGTGGCTCAAAGGAAGGTCGACGAAAACCCCCACCTAAAGGTTCCTGTGCCAGGGCCTGACTGTAAGAGGAACCCCATGGCCCTCCTTCTCTTGGTATAAGAGAGGCGAGAAACAAAAACCCTAATCCTTAAAATTTCGCCTCAAGAAATTCCATTAATTTAAAAATATAATTTTAATTAAAATTGTTGATTGAAAGTTAGTGTAACAATGGTGTTAGGATTAAGATATGATTGTGAATATCGATAATAATAACTGCATTAGTTAGAGAGAACTCACAACCTCCATGTAGATGAGCACATCACCATAATTCATTTATTAGATTAGCATGTCAATTGTTGACCTTAACATTTAAATTTTTAGGATATTTAGACACTTAGGAGTTAGTTAAGATCAACTTGGTCTAATGTCTCTTTAGGTAAAAGTGTGTTTCCTTAGTATGCATTAATAAGAATTTGTAGTTATGTAATCCAACAACCATGATTTTTTCTAGACATAGAGTGATCCAATTGCTCATAATTTCCTCGATCTTAATGGCTACATTGATCCATGGCTTAACACCTAATTTGTCCAAGATATTTATTTAAAGAGAATGAAGGGTCATTTTCTAATGATTAGTTGTGAGAAACTCTCTTGTAAAATATTTTTATTTTGCATTAATATATCACCTCAAGTGGCCATGTTGGTTGGGGTCATGGATTGTTTCCCTCTTTGAGTTTTTTAGCCATGTAAAAATATTTTTGTATTGATATTTGACCAGGCCGTGTGAGTGGTTACTGAAGGTGTTTGTCCTATGTGGGAATACCCTGTTTTGTCAAACATAAATTTCTCAATTTTTTTGTTTGGACTTTTTATTAGGGTTATTATTCTAAGGTCTCCCATGACCATTTAGTCTTCATATATTCACAATACAAAAAACATGATATAATATCATGTATCAAGTGTTATGTAAATCTTCAACTTCACTTTTCTATTAATATGAATTCAATGTGGTTCTTTCCTAAATGCCCACATATAGTCAAAATGAAGTGAGATGGTTAATACAAAAAGATGAAAGAGTTGGTGGTCAACGCAAGAAGAAAACCAATTTAAAAAAATAGAGAAGAACAATCCTTAAGGAGTTGACAAAACCATATGATTGGCATTTTACAACAAATATGTACATTGTTCCCTATGCAAAGGATTCCCATCTTTCATCATTTGAAGGATTACACATGCAAGCATTGTGATTGTTGGTATCACCTTCTCTCACATGTATAGATATCGGGACAACGTTGTTGCAATTGTTGGTTTGCTAACTTCTATGATTTGGGACTATAATTAAGATTATGACACTTTTTATTGATGTCCAAGTCTACGTTACAACTCAAATATGTATTAGCAAGTCCCATGATAAGAGGGAGAATCAATGGTTTGAAAACACAATACATGAGTGTGAATGATAATGGTGTCAACCTACCACAAATACAACAAAAGTACATTCCTGGGATTGCCCCTTCAAAATATGACAGAAGTACATTCCTTGGATTTCCCCTTCAAAATTTGAATCCCTTACTGGAGGTCGTGTATGACAGAATCCACAGGAATCCCAAGGGATTGGTGGAAGAATAGACCAAAGGTGGAAAAATCATGATGAAAACACATGAAAGAAGCAGGTTGATCCACAGGGGAAGGAAGATAGGGAGACACAGGAGATACAGAGATAACAAAGCATGATGAGAACACGAAGAGAACAACCCGATGAAGAGAAAGTGAGTTGCAGACTCACAAACATATGACATAGTGAATAAAGGTGTTCACTGGTGCAAATCTAAAGGATATAAGAGATTGAAAAGTTGTTCTTTAAGAAAATAGAAATATTGTCCAAAGGATTAATGATCACCCTGGAATAGAGAAGACTCAGATACATACTTGAGCTACAGAGGACTGTAGCATGGTACCTACTAAAAAGAAACCAAGAAACATAGTTATCGACTTAATGAGAACTCTGACTTTAAAACAAGAACTCTATCCCTTAAACCCATATTTTTGCATAAAAACATGAAAATCAACCCCCAAATAAAAAAGTGGTGCTAGTGGTAGCACCATTTTTTCTAACTTAAAAACCCAAAAATTAGATCCTAAATGGTCACTTGAAAATTTATTTACTATTTTTTTTTAATCTATATTAAAAAATAAATGAGAAAGCATAAAATCTTCTCAATTGTTTTTTTAAATGAAGAAAAAATTACATTTAAAAAACATATTCAAAACCCAAATTATATATATATAAAACATTAAGAAAAGGTGGAAATAAACTAAAAATAAATGAAAAGAATATAAAGTTCC
>WSFP011455511.1:0-19351 GCA_009831015.1 Picea engelmannii | reverse complement strand
GATGTTGAAAAATATACATTCGTTAGAAACTCTTACATGTACCCAAAAAATATATATACGTTATAAAATATAAAAATGCTTGGCAAGGTATTGTTTGGTCTCTTACCTGACACATTCCAAGCTTCTCCTACTGGTAGAACTAGATCCATACTACCGTGAAAGTCCACCTAGGAATATGGGAAGTATTCTATCCAAATATATTGGCGTCTCAACCAAGCGAAGAAGTCACCGGTGAAGTGAAATTTTGACTCTGCCACTAGTCTCGGAGATAGACTAGTCCATTGCTCCATCCGTGGTTCTCCCACTGGTTGTACCACCAATGCTATTTGAGGTTGCATCTAAGGGATGCGCTCTAATAAGAATGAGACCAAGAAAGAACCATATCCAAACTACTTCTTCCCCATTCTACATCTCGAAATACATTCCTTCACGTTTTGAAGAAACCCTACGCTCCAGTTAAGCAATGTTAGCTCTAAACACTGTACACCATAGGCTACCTGTGATCTTGACACCAAATGCATGTTGGTGCTTCTTGTTACACTCATGATGAAAAACACAATATATCGAAGGGGTAATTCTATGATATCCTTGATGGGGATTCCGCCTCCCACCAATCTCTCTCCTGGGACACATTGACGTCCCAGGTACACATCCACGGGTTCAGGAAGCGCCCTCTTTCTGGAAAAAAATATAGAAACCCCTCTTTTCAAGAGGCCAGTCAAGAAGTACACATATTACAACTCTATGGTTAGAATTTGCATTCCAATTCAAAACCCTTGCTCCATGACATCCCACAAACTGATCATATGCTCAAGAAAAATGATTTCTTTCTTCATCTTTTGCATCTTAAAAAATTTGAGAAGACAACAATCTCTCAATGCAGACCATGTGTGAGGACTCTATAAAGTAGTCACATCATCGATCTCATGCTCCCTTTCTTTCCATTCAATCATGGTTGTTGCCGAAATCACCTACAAACTACACAAAAACTTCATTAATCACACTTTTGACAATTTTTTAAGTAATTGAAAAACTTGAAATTCATCATCTATGTTGTTCAAAAGACCCATGCCCCTTCTATTACTCATAATTACTTCAATGCATCCCCATAACCAATAGTAAAAATGCTTTTAAATTAAAATGACTGCCACCCACAGTTTGATGGCTGTGTGGGCATTTTTTGTGTTTCCTATTGTATTCCTTGAGAAAAATGACCTACCCACTCATGCATCAACACATTGGCATCCATGCTACAGCCTCGTGAAGGCATTTTTGTAAATGGGTGGATTTTTCCCATCGTTTTGAAGAAGGGCCAATTTAATTTTCTTTTTGGACAACTTAGGGCTTCGGTTTTTTATTCAAATGTTACTTTGAAAACAAATCGTAAACCCTATAATTGAAAGAGGAAGAAAGGAGGACTTACCTGGTCCAAATGGTGAGAGAAATGATTGACTGTAGCTCTGGTGCCGAGCAAAACAATATCCACCTCCAAAATGCAAATCTCCACTGCTACAAATCCTTATGCAAATGAAATGGTAATTAAAGTTTTTTCCTTATATTAATATTTATAAATTTTCATTTTTCATAAGGTATAGTTACTTTTGGGTTTCTTTAAAAATATGTTGGCCTCACTAAACCTCTGGATTGCAGTTTTGACATTGTTGACAGATTTCAGAGTAGTTTTGATTTTGTTTTCACCTTGTCATGTCCATGAGCATAGTCTTAGTTCGCTCTCAAGCTCAAAAATATAAGAACACACCAGGTAAAATTTTATCTCTTTTTCAGACCCGCATGGCTACATGAAAAAGGAACCCCCTGGAGTCTCCTTTAAGCTCTTTCACTCTCTAAACATGAAAATATTGCCGAGTGATATTGCTTCCTTTACCACTCATTAAGAGGTTTGAAAGGGCGTCTTTCGAGTGATAATTTATCTCTTTTTCAGCCTCGCAAGACTAACATTACGAAAAAGGAAAACATTGGAGTCTTCTTTAAGTCATTTTCAAACTCTCTAAAAAAGAAAACCTACTGATTTTACCTTCTATGGACTCGTTAAAACAATCATGCATTGAAGGGCCCATACGGGATTGAACCCTTACTTCTTTCGATTCCTTAAACAAAGGAAGAGGGACTTGTCTAAGGTGAGTTATATCGAGCATGAGTTACTCTCCTCAAGTTCTCTAAATCAAAAAGAGGTACTCATCTATCTGGATGGGGGAAAAAATGAAAGAAGCAAGCCAAGAAGTTTTTGAGAATTTCACCAGTAATCCTTACAGTCGCCCTTGAACAAAACACTTTGTCTTTGCACACATTTTAATCTGTTGAACCTCCGCATTGAGCCAATCCTTTGAGTTTATTTTACTCCTTTGGGTCACCTGACGAAAGTCACAACATCCACTGCATCATCAAGTTTTGTTCCATGTCCAGGTTCTGCTGTTGTGCCTCAGTGTTCAAGGGAAGTATTTTCCTCGAGAGTCAACCATTGCAAATCCTTGATTCAATGGCCATTTCAATCCATATGCTTTTGATCCACCAATTACATCTCTGTGTTAGTTTCATGTCATTGATGGGGGATACATGAAGGCCCTCCTACGAAAAGTCTATCTCTATCGACCTCAACACATTATCTAGGGATTAGACCTAGAAACCAGTTAGTACCTTGGGACCTGCATGCCTTAATGGTAGGCCTCCTCATGTCCGACAGTGGGTTGAACATCATTGACCTCTGATCAGATGATTCCACGGATGTTAAAATTCATCTCATCTATTCACATTCATTGGAATGTACTAAGTACCTTGGGAATCATTGACATCAATGGTGATCTCCCTCATGCTTATTAATGGTTCACCTCACTGATCGGTAATCAAGTGGTTTCTTCCATGTTCAACATCAAAACATCTATTCATATGGTTAGATCCGTACTACATCGAGACCAGTAAGAAGACCCTGGGATGAGTTATCACTCTTGTATGTACTTTGCCTAGGTTGCGACGGTGGTTTATTTGAACATTGACACATATATTGTTACATAGATCCACTTTGTATTGGTCATGGCTATGTCTTGACATCTCGTAGCTCCACTGTGTATTCTTCATGGCTACGACTAGTTCAGGTCATGCGAATATAGATCCACATTGTATCTTTGGTGGCTATATCTCTTTGTCAATATAATTATGGATCCATAGTGTATTTATGGCGGCCATACCTTGAAAGTATCTATCACTCAAGCACAGGTATGCCTGCCTTGGATTTCAAGCATGTCTTAACATTTCTTTGATGGTTGTGTGTAGCTTTTGTTAGGTTCTCTGAGTCCGTACCCTTGCTTGAAAGTCTGCAAATATTTTCAGTTATCAGTTCTCATCTTCTAACTTCATACTTTGGGGGACAATCTATTACACATCAAAATTACTCATTACGACAATGGCCTAGTTTCGTCATTATCAATATTACAAGTGTCGCATTTTGGTCACAAGTGTCACAAATTTCAATAAAATCATACTTCCATACAGTCTATGTCGTGCCTATAACGACATCAGAAGGACACTTGAAACACCTCAAACAACTGATTTGGAAGCATAGGAATAGGTTAATAAAGTCTATAAACCTTTTGCCACTAAAAAATCCACTCAAAATACATTTTTGGAGAGGTGCACTCCCCTATACACTAACAAGAAGCACTGGTGCTCCTTGCATCCTTTTAGGGGAGCGCTATAGTTCTCTGGTGCCCCTTTTGGGGGAGAGCTTCCTTTTCTGGGCAAAATTTGGTTTTTTGAGAAGAATGAAGGAAAGATCCCTTCAATATTTGAAGGCAATTGGATTCAAATCCTTGGTCAAGCCATGATCTTAGGGAATATCCATAACTGAAGGAGGAAAATCCTCAACTTACCCCAAATATATCTCAAGTGGTTGTGCCTGTCCAAGCCTATATAAGGAGGCCTTCTCATGGTAAAAGGGGATGGAAAGTATTGTGAAGCATCTAACTTATGATCTCATGAGGAAGATTTCATTTGGAGCATTAACATTCTGTGTGTGGACTATCTAAGAAAGGGTTTGGACAAGGAGAGCTTGATGAAGATGTTGCACTCACATCTATGGTTGTAAGTATTCTTCATTGTTGTTCTCATTAATACAATCAATGCTTGGCTTGTTTCTTTCAAACGTGTACTTGTTTGATACAAGTTTGTCTACAGTAGATGGATCTATGTTCAAGATAATCTCAGTAGAGTAGGAAGTCTATTGTACTTTTGTTTATCTTGCAGGATCTACCAAGGAGCTCAAGATCGAAGCTCATCCTAGACCTTGCAGGGACAAACGATGTTCATAAGGTACACACCTTCTTCCTTCTCTTTTGTTCATCAGCTTGATTAGATCTAAAAGGAAGTCAGTTTCCATGTTAAGCACCTTCTGTCTTAGAGTTAAAGGCCTAAATCTCAAGAGGAGATCTACCTGTCTGTAGGGAGATTTTCCTACAACACTATGAAAACTGGACACTTATAATATATATAAAATTATTGAACCCTATCCTTTAAAAAAACGTTGTTAGTATGCAATTTGAAAAAGTACTCCATACTTAACATTCACTTAAAATCCCCTAAATTGCATACATGAATCAAAATATTATTATGACTCAAACTCATTACTAATTGAGCAATCCTGAAAAATAAATGTCAGCTTGGGTAATTAACAAAACTTCAAGAAAAATTTGGCAATTGATTAAAAAATAGAAGTTGGCAAAACTCAACATAGTTAGGAAACTTGACAAAAAAATCCATTTACTTGTATTTTTGGGAAAATTTTGGAAATAACATGGTGCTTAAACAAAACATGATGAATTTTGTTGAATTAGTTTCTAGTCATCTTGCAAAACCAATGAGCCAAGTTAACTCATTGGGTATTAATCATTCTTGGCAAGTTCTGCAATTCAACAACAAGGAAGAGAAAAACAAATATTTGATCCAATAAATTTAATAATTTACTCATCATTCTATTCATTAGCACCATCATTCAAAGTATTCAACCAAGAAATTATTTTTGTCATTATCTCTTCATAGGTTAGGTTCATTGTCAAGTAATGCTTATGTACTTTAGGGACATGTTTCTGAGTGTGTTTTATTGACGAGTCTACTTGAATGAGAACATGCACTTTCTTATACAACTCTTAAATGTTTTAGGCTCTATATCTTTCTTAATATACTAAGAAAACCAGGATTAATATACCTTTTAAACTCAACACTGTCAAGATGATGGAACATCATTAAACTTGGTCAAAGACTTAATTTTTAAGGCTCTATGGCCATCGAGGTTTGAACTTGGGTCATTAACATATAAAAATTCCTTCTCGACCTCTAGACCACAACCCGATGGATAGACATGCACTTAAACTTCGTACTTTAATGGAATTTAAATAAATTCTAGTATTTTGATGTTTTTCAATACCTAAGAATGTTAGAGTTGAATGTTAACTTGTATACATGGTTTACATTGACATATTCATTCATATAGAGACCACCAACTAGCGACATAAAATGGTTTCTTCACCAAATTGGCTGAGTCTTCGTCAAAATTTTCAACTTTTTGTCAAACAATCCAAGTCTTCGCAACTCCAAAGAATCCCTAGAGACATAAGCAATATATTGTTAACCGAGAGAAATGATAATTGTTTTAGGATGATCCCATCATGCTATGGGTTTTTACCTTCTCTTTTTTATATTTCAATATATCTTAGGATGTGGAAGAAATACAATTTTTTACATGGTGTATTTAAATATTGTCAATTGATTACACAATTTTACTGTGACGCATCTTGTATGTATGGGTTGGCTCGAGTTCTACTTTATTTCTCCAAAAAAAACCCTAGAAAGCATCATCCCCTCTGGTAAACTAGAAGGAAACATTGCGCATAGAGTGCACAATGCAGTCTCACCTAAGATGGATTATGGGTGACTACAATACCCAATTTTCTATATTCATGGAAGGGATGGAACTCGTGGGGATGTCAAGAATACTAATCTTGTTCTATTTCAACATTCATCATTCATTAGATCTACCATACCATCAACCAGATGTACCATTCATTTAACCTTTAACATTCATTCTGCATAAAATAACGTCTAATATAGTGTGCATTGAAGATTAACCTTATCAAATTCATTCATGTACCTATTCATTCATCATAAATCATATCAAAGAAACACATAAGAAAAGCACACATATAGACACCATATTTTACTTTGGTTCATCCCCCTAGGCTATGTTCATAAAGATCTTCTTCTTATTTATTATTCTTCATAAAAAATTACATGATGCATGAATTACGTCAAAAGTATATAAATGGTGAATTTGACTAGCATCACATCAATATCCACATATTGTGACCTAACCCTCAGTTACACTTCATAAGTCTCCAAAATAGATACAATCGAAGCTCTACAACTCTCAACCAAAAACTAGTACTGCGACTCAAAACTTAGAAAGGTGCTCAAAAGTATCTCAATCTATGATCAAAACATACACACCCTATCTTCCTCATACAACATATATTTATAATTTAAAAATTGATAAATCCCTTACATTATAACCCAAAACCCTAACCCTACTAGATTAGGCTTGTCCAAAAAATAACTTCTTTCGTGTGATTGGTCTTCGATCCATTTTTTCCTTGCTTTAATGCTACACTTTTTGTCGTTAATTACCGACACAATCCTTTCCTTTCCTTCCATCGTGTTTCTTTCCCTTCTTTCCTGTTGTACGCTACTTCCTATGGTCCATTCCTTAGATGTCTACCTCATTTGTTGCATTGTACCCCAAAATGTTGACTTTTCATAAGAGATGATATTGTATGTGAAAATGAGTATTATTACAATGATGATTGTTCTATATATAAAGAACATATGGTGACCATGGTGACCATCCATGAAGAGATGTGTCCCTTGGGATCTCGGCCTGAGGGTCAGGGGTCTGCGTCAGTGTGGTATCATAGCCTGATTGTGTCTGTATATTTCAGGCAGAGGGATCTAGAGGAAAAGGAGTAGTCTGATACACACTAGTCTGGTATCAAAGTGGGATTTGACTTCTGTAGGTGAAAGAGGTGGCCAGAGTGCAGAGATTTGCTTACAGACAAAAGAAGAAGAAGACAGAGTGTTGAAGCTCTATGATGATTGTTGCAAGGTGTGCAACAGTCAATAGACAGTCAGGAGGACTATAGGAGATGCTGGAAGCACTCATGGTTGCAGAGTGACATCAACAATTTTTCTAGGAGGGCAGACCAAAATAGGAATATGGCTACTGAAGACCATGGATGCGGTGGAAAGAATAACCACCACCAGCAGTAGAGAAAAGATTAAATGGATAAAGAAATCACTAAGGTGAGGGTGATAATGGAAGAGATTGCACTGTGGGTGCAGCAGAATGCAAAGACACATTGGGTGTATGAGTGGCCTCTAAGGAGGAAAGCAAAGTGGCTAGTCAATAAATTGTTGGCCAGAAGAAAACAAAAGTTGTTGAGGAGGTGGTAGAGGTATGTGAAAAGCCTCAGGCCCACAGAAGAGATGGTTCATGTTTATGAACCAGAATCTGGGAGAAATCTCAATGATGATGAAGAGGAGAGATCGAGAAGAGATCTCATAGACTTCCAAGTGGGCAGGGATGAACTTTCAATTTTCCAGGTGGGCAATGAAAATAGATCAATGGAAGGTCTTGTATACTTCTAGGGGAGCAGTGCTGAAGGTTTAGATTGCAAGGTGGGTAGGAGAAAGGAGATGATACTGTCTGAGAGTCTCATGAACTCAGAGGAGAGTTCAGATCAGCAAGGAGTGCTGATAAGTGAAGATTTGAATGTGGTTTTGCAGACCATGTGAATGAAGATTATGACAAGTTAAAAACTTGCACCATCTAGAAGGAGGATTAGAAGATCATTCTGATGATTGGGGGAATTTGGGAGCAGAAAGACAGCCAACATAGACTGTCAAAGAAGAAGAAGAAATGGGATAGACATCAGAACTTGACCGAGCTGAGGAAGAAGAGAATTCAACTGAAATGCTCAAAATTTTCAGTCAGGAGGCTGAACAGGGGATAACTACAGCACTGGAAGCTGTAGCAGGAGAAGAGCATGCAGTTAATATGCTCACTCCATGGGAGAAGGAGTTAGAAATGCTGGAGGATTGACTGAAAAATCCAGAACTAGTAGATGGTTGCCACGAGGAGACAGTCATGCAGATGTTAGTAGAGGAGCATTCCAAGGAATTGCTCGAAAATTTCAGCCAGGGAGCTGAACAGTTGATGATGACTACAATGGGGAGGCATGCAACAAAATATGAAGCAAAATTTCAATCTAAGGAGCAGCTGGAGGAAGCTGGAGATGCACTAGTAGGAGAAATGGCAGAAGCAAGTCTGTCAGAGAAGGTGACTAAACAACAGGTCAATCAAGAAGATAGGACTACAAAGATGAATTTTGTAGCAGAGTAGAAAGTTGAGGCCACAGAGGAAGAAAATAGTATGGGGGTTCTATTTGATATACCCATTTGTAGGGAAGAAGTGCAGTGGATTAGGTTGCAAAAGGAGATCTAGACCTGGGAGCAGTTGGATGAGGTGATTGAGGAGATCAAAAGGTTGATGATAAGATCAGCAGAAGTTGTCAACAAAGGGAAACAACAACAACAAAGCACTGGAGCAGATGGACATCTCCAGAAAACTGTTTTGGATCCAGGTGGATTTCAACAGCGGTGCTGGGAATCTCATGAGTAGGAGCTCATGATTTTTTCAGCTGAGCAGTATGATGCAGAAGCATCACTCCACATCATCAAGTGCCAACCATCCAGTGTGCATTCAATGGAGAGGAGAGGCGCAACCCTCTCACTTTCAAATTTCAAATTTGAATTTAATGAACTAAATGTTTGTAAGGCTGGTAGAGCTAAAGTATTTCCTTTGAGCATGCTATAATTGGTTTCACCTTAATGGATAATAGGTCAATGGGGATCTAAATATGATTCGGATTAGATGGACCATTATGTAATTCATTGTAATTAATGAGAGTTGGTGAGGATGGAGGGAAGAGCTCAAGGAGCTCCTCTTTGTAAAAAGATATTCTTTTTGTATCTAGAGTTAGTTAGTAAGGGAGGTAGAAGTAGAGAGATGAGAGGAAGCTGTGACTCTGTTGCAATCCTCCCTTCACATTGTAAAGAGACATTTCATGTTAATACAATCAGAGCAGTTTTTCCTGCATGTTATTTTGTGTATGTTGATGAATGTCTTTATGTGTAGATGATATGTTGTAGATGTATGCATTATTTACATTTGTAGGTTACAGGAAAGAGTAGTTGTTTGTTGAGTTCTTTGATTTCAATTTTGGGCTCTTTGAGGCTTCGTGCAAGAGGTTGCATGACAAAGTACTGCGGTCTCTGCAAGACGGTGCATAGAGTGCACTTCTGAATTTTGTGGAATTTCAGACAAAGACGTGCCGGGAGGGTGCACTAGAGGAAGTCATTGAATCAAAGAGGAAACCTCAAGGTTGTTGAACACCTTGAAGGTAAGACTATGTAGAGGAGAGCACAGAGAGGGAAGAAGCAGAATTGCTGAGAATTCTGTAAAGACTCTGCCAGGAGGGCATTGAGAAAATGCACAGGATGCATTGAGAAGAACTTTGTTTCGAGTTCGGTAGAAACTTTGTCAGGAGGGAATTGAGAAAGTGTATAGAGGGAACATAAGAACTCTATCCTGAGTTCAGAGGAAGGATAAGTGTCGAGGGGAAGACACTGACAGAGAGCAGAATCGTTGAGAATTTTGTAAAGGCTCTGCCAGAAGGGCATTGAGCAAATGCACAGGATGCATTGAGGAGAACTCTATTTCAAGTTCGGTGAGAAGATAGAGTCACTGAGGATTCTGGAGAACTCTGTTAGGTGGGCATTGAATTAGTGAAAGTGTGCACAGAAGGAACTCTTATTTGAGTTCATAGAGAAGAGAAGTGTCATGAGGAGAGACACTCACAGAGTTGTTGAATACTCTGTTAAGCTCAACAAAGTGTGCTTGAGAAGGAAGTTGCCAGAGGGAACTTACATCCCTTCAAGGAGAGGAAGGGACAGATACCATCAAGGTTCGAGCAGTTGAATCTCAAGTAGGAAAAAGACATGTGCAAGGAGTGCACTAGGCTAACATTCGGGTGAAGTGGTGACAAACAACCATCTGAAGGCTCATCAGGCATAAGGAGTGTGCAGAAGTGAGAACTTGTTTCAAAGTTATTAAGATCAGGAAGGATCACATCGTTGTGTGTAATAATATTGCAAGGAGTCGCAAATGCTAAGAAAACCATTTGGAGGGTTCAGAGTTTGAGGAGTTCAGGAGGATCAACGTTTCTAGAATGAAGGTGAGTTCATCCAAGTCAGATCGAGCTCAAAGAAGAAACAAAGGCTGAGGCCTTTGAGACTTTGAAATTATTCTAAGGGGAAGGGAAGGAGCGCATGCTCAGGAAGGAGTAACAACTACCATTGGATTAGTAGTGCAGATAACTATTGATCACAGGCTCAGGGAAAACTACGTGGAGGTTAAACCCGTAGAGGTGGCATAGTGGAAGATCTAAACTGACGATGGAGACACTTCGTGGAGAACTGCGAAATCCCATGGGCCATTAGATGAGAGGTAGTAGGAGTCATTGATTCCCATTCAGAATGGGATTTTGGCATTTTGACATTTCATCAATTCCGATGACAAGGAGCCAGGGCACTTGGCATTGAAAACCCCGAAGTCATGAAACGTGACGGGTCTTTGGGGTAGAATTTTGACATTTCAGGAATTATGGGATTCAGACACCGGGAGATCAAGATTGAAGAGTCATTGGAATTGCGAAGGGATAATTCGCGAAAGGACCAAAAACCATCTGTAGCCGGAATCACAAATCACAAATTCTGAAATCCCGAAAAGAGAACCGTGGTCACGGATAGTATTTCGACATTTCGAGACCCAGGGATTCGAAAGAAAGAGAACCCGGGGAACACTTTCATCACATTTTCTTGAATCATGAAAGACGGTAGCGTTTTCACATGGATGAAGACATTTTCGACCTTTCAGGAACCAGGTGTTCGAGAGGCCAGAAGTCGGGAGACAGGGAGTCCTGACTCGCGAATTCACAAAACACGAAAAACCCAAAAGAATTACGAGGCTAAGGGGAGGACCTAGAGTTGTTAGGCCCTTTTTGATGTTTCGAAGACTAATATTTTGAAGGGATGAGGAGCCTGGGAGAGCTCACTTGCAAGAGTTCGAAAAACCCTAAATCCAAAAGGTGGGTTGGTTGAAAGAATCACACCTGGTGCATGTCTGCGCAGGTAGGGTTTTGGTAGACTGACCTATGGATCGGATTTGTGGGGTGCTAGTGAGGACACAAAAGAACTAATTTAGTTCATCATATTCAAAGAAGAGCGATCCTGTGTGGATCTCGGCCTGAGGGTTGGGGGTATACGTTAGTGTGGGTCCTTCCCTTAGCCTAACGACTTTGGGTCCTCCCCTTAGCCTCATAATGCTTTTGGGTTTCTTTCATTTCACAAATTCGCGAGTCGGGACTACCTATCTCCCGACTTCTGGCCTCTCGAACACCCGATTCTCAAAATGCCGAAAAGGTCATCGTCCACATGACCACCCTACCGGATTTCATGATTTGGGAAAATGCTATGCAAGAATTCCCCAAGTTCTTTGTCTTTCAAATCCCCGGGTCTCGAAATTCCAAAATACTATCCGTGACCATGGTCCTCTTTTTTGGATTCTGGAATTCATGATTTTGCGATTCTGGCTGCAGTCGATTCTTGGTCCTTCCGCGAATTCTCCCTTCGCAATACTAGTGACTCTTCATTCTCAATCTCCTAGTGTCTGAATCCCTAAATTCTTGAAATGTCAGAATTCTACCCCAAAGACCCGTCACATTTCGTGACTTTAGGGTTTTCAATGCCAAGTGCCTCAGCTCCTTGTCATCGGAATTTCCAAAATGCCAAACTCTGAAATGTCGAAATGCCAAAATCCCATTCTAAAGGGGAAACAATGGCTCCTGCTACCTCTCATCCAATGGCCTATAGGATTTCGCACTTCTCCATGAAGTGTCTCCATCGTCTCTTCAGATCTTCCACTATGCCGCCTCTACGGGTTTAACCTCCACGTAGTTTTCCCTGATCCTGTGATCAGTGGTTATCTGTGCTACTGATCCAATGGTAGTTGTTACTCCTTCCTGAGCATGCACTCCTTCCCTTCCCCTTGGAATAATTTCAAAGTTTCAAAGGCCTTGGCTTTTGTTTCTTCTTTGAGCTCGATCTGACTTGGATAAACTCGCCTTCATTCTAAAAACATTTTCCCTCCTGAGCTCCTCAAACTCTGAACCCTCCAAAGGGTTTTCTTTGCCTTTGCGACTCCTTACAGGATTCTTGCACACAATAGTGAGATCCTTCCTGATCTTAAGAGCTTTGAAACAAGTTATCACTTCTTCACACTCCTTGTGCCCGACGAGACTTTAGATAGTTGTTTGTCACCACTTCACCTGAATGTTAGCCTGGTGCACTCCCTGCACAGGTGTTTTTCCTTCTTGAGCTTCAACTACTTAGACCTCTATGGTCTCTATCCCTTCCTCTCCTTGAAGGGATGTAAGTGCCCTCTGGAAACTTCCTTCTCAAGCACACTTTGCTGATCTTAATAGAGTATTCAACAACTTTGTGAGTGTCTCTCCTCGTGACACTTCTCTTCTCTATGAAATCAATCAAGAGTTCCTTCTGTGCACACTTGCACTAATTCAATGCCCACCTAGCAGAGTTCTCCAGAATCCTCAGTGACTCTATCTTCTCACCGAACGTGAAATAGAGTTCTCCTCAATGCATCCTGTGCATTTTCTCAATGCCCTTATGACAGATCCTTTACATAATTCTCAACGATTCTTCCCTCTGTGAGTGTCTTTCCCTTGACACTTCTCCTTCCTCTGAACTCAAGATAGAGTTATTTTGTGCCCTATATGCACTTTCTCAATGCCCTCCTGGCATAGTTTCCATTGAAACTTCAGTGATTCTGTTATCTCACCAAACTCAAAACAGAGTTCTCCTCAATGCATCCTGTGCATTTGCTCAATGCCCTCCTAGCAGAGTCTTTACAGAATTCTCAGCAATTCTGCTTCTTCCCTCTTCGTGCTCTCCTCTGCACAGTCTTACCTTCAAGGTGTTCAACAACCTTGAGGTTTCCTCTTTGATTTAATGACTTCCTCTGGTGCACCCTCCTGGCACGTCTTTGTCTAAAATTCCATAGAATTCAGAAGTGCACTGTATGCACCAGCTTGCAGAGACCGCAGTAGTCTGTCATGCAACCTCTTGCACGAAGCCTTAAAGAACCCAAACCTAAAATCAAAGAACTTAGCAAACAAATACTCCTGTCTGTAACCTGCAAATATAAACAAATCATACATCTACAACATATCATCTACACATAAAGACATTCATCAACATACACAGAATAACATGCAGGAAACATTTCTCTGATTGTATTAACATGAAATGTCTCTTTACAATGTGAAGAGAGGACTGCAACAGAGTCGTGACTTCCTCTCTTATCTCTACTTCTACCTCCCTTACTAACTAACTCTAGATACAAAAAGAAGATCTTTTTACAAAGAGGGGATCCTCAACCTCTTCCCTCCATCCTCACCAACTCTCATTAATTATAATGAATTACATTGAATGGGCCATCTAATCCAAATCGGATTTAGATCCCCATTGACCTGTCATCCATTAAGGAAACACCAACTATAGCATGCTCAAAGGCATGGCTTTGGCTCTACCAGCCTTACAAACATTTAATTCATTAAATTCAAATTTGAAATTTGAAAGTGAGAGGGTTGCGCCTCTCTTCTCCATTGAATGCGTGTTGGATGGTTGGCGCTTGATGATGTGGAGTGATGCTCTTGCATCATATGATACCATGTGAGCTCACATCCGTTGACTGTTGAACATGTGAATCTATACATCCTCAGATATCCATAGTGAAACATGAATTCACTCCATGCAACCGATTCTTGTGGATAGTTCTCAATAGCTACAACATGTCCCCAGGATATCCACTCCCTGTTATGCATCAATACCTAATCATGTGCACTCCTGTCTCAATACCAGCCCTCAAATATCCATAGTGAAACATGAATTCACCCCATTCAACCAAGGTATGTGGGTAGATCTCAATAGCTACAACATGTCCCTAGGACATCCACTCCCTGTGATGCATCAATACTTGATCATGTGCACTCATGTCTCAGTGCCATCCCTTTTTCATGCTGGATGAGTTCCACCTATCTCAATGGAAGCCCTTTTTCATACTAGATGATAACACTCAGTGCCAACCCTTTTTCATTATGGATGAGTTCCACATGTCTCAGTGCAAACCCCTTTTTATGTTGAATGAGAACACTCAACACCAACCCTTTTTCATGCTGGATGAGTTCCACCTATCTCAGTGCTAACCATTTTTCATGATGGATGAGAAAACTCTGTGCCAACCCTTTTTATGTTGGATGAGTTCCACATATCTCAGTGCCAACCATTTTTCATGCTAGATGAGTTCCACATGTCTTAGTGCCAACCCTTTTTCATGATGGATGAGAACAATCCCTTTGAACAGGGACCATGCCAAGCTTGTCCCTGAAGTAATCAAACTGCATCCTTGACAACGAATTGGTAAACACGTTCGCATATTGATCCTCTGTAGTCACGAAACTAGATCCTCATTTCTCCCTTCTGTACTATATCCCTGATATAGAAATATCTGATCTAGATATGCTTCAACCTGTCATAGACCAAGGGGTTATCTTATGACTTCATGTAACTCTATTTGTCACACCAAATGTATATCTCCTCCAGTCTGAGACCAAATAATCCAAGAATAAGTTATCTAAGCCACACTGTTATTGCACATGTTTCCAAATATGCATCTTCAGTCGTACTCAGCACCACACAAGACTTCTTCTTGCATATGGAAGAGCCTCTTACACCTTACTATAGTACCTATATCCCTCTCAAATTGACCATCCATCTCCCTCTCAAACACTAAATATCAATTGAATCTTCAACTTGCTAACTTTATCACTTGTCCTCCAAAACAAGTCTCATCATCCTATTCTTGTAGGTCTTAACTACAAGTCAAATCTAGTCCAATAGTCATCAATTTGTGAAGCCACACTGATTCATTCCTTGTTGCACATGTTTCCACATATTCTTCCTAAGCCGTACTCAGTGCTACACACAATTTCTTCCTATTGCTCCATGAAACCATATTGGAGCCTAGAATGAAGCAATATGTAGAAGTACTCTTCCGATTAGGAATACTACCATCCCAATCTGAATATGAATATCCATATAACTTGAACTCATGATCTATCAAATACCTAATACCATAATCCAATTTACCCTTAAGGTACCTCATCACATGTTTTGATGCAACCAAATGAACCTTCCTGGGTTTCTCCATATATTGAATCAGGATGTTCGCAACAAAACATATATCCGATCTTGGGTTCATCAAGTTCATCAAGGAACCCACCATATTTCTATATAAAGTAACATCCATAGTCTCTAAAGGCATATCCTCCAACAAATTTAGATTTGATAACATAGGTGTAGCCATTGCCTTGAAATATAACACCCCGAACCTCTTCAGGATTTCTACTGTATACTTCCCTTGATTCATAAAGATCTCATCGTGTCTCTTCCATACCTCAGGACCCAAAAAGTAATGCATCATCTCAAACTCAGTAACCATTTTTTCTCTTACACTTTGAGATGAGCTTTTCCACACTTGTTTAGAAATAGGTCATCCATATACAACAATAGTATTATTGAACCATCATCCACAACCTTAAAGTAAAGGTTAGGATCTACATTATTTTTTATAAATCCTAAGCTCGTTAGAAAATCTTCGATCCTGCCATACCATGCTCTAGGTGACAAATTTAATCCATATAAATCCTTCTTCAATCTGCACACTAAGTTTCCCACAGTTGTCACATACTCAACAGAGTGCTCTGTGACTACAAGGACCATTCTTCCTGATCAGGTTTCCATCTATTCCATATGAATAATTTCAGTCCTTCCAGATGTTGAAATCCATGCACATTGAGTCTTTATTTCCTTTAGAAGACTATTCTATGGCCATTCTCCATTGGCCAAATTACCATGACCAATCCCAAGAGAATTTTAGTCCAATGCTAAAACAATAACACTTAAGCATAACTTCTAAAACTACATAAAACCTCAACACTCCCTCTTAATGAGAAAGGTATTATATCTGGCACAAATAATGACATTGTCGCCATCCACAAAATATCATGACCATTAACTGTTGGACACACAAAATGATACACCTTCTATGAACACACATCCATCATATACTTGATGTCATACGACTAACCATGTTGATTTTCTAGTGTTAAATTAGACAAGAACAATTTTCCTTAAGTGGAAATTACTTCCAATTATATTACTTTAGTAAACTCTAGAACATCACTAAGTAATTACACTCAAAAAATTTCAACTACTTAGAAACTTCGATCGCTTTCTTAGATCACTTCCCACGTGTGAGGGAGAAAAATATGTGTGTCTATTGTTGTGTCTTTTTATAGTAATATTAAATTGATCCAAAAAGACACGTCTCTTTGAAAATTAATTTTTCTTTCTTATAAATAGTTGGAGAATACCTTCGGTAACTACCCAAAGATTAACTTGGTTATAATCCGTCCACATAATATTTGAATTTGTTAAATATTTCCTCCATAATTCATTTGATTCTTTGCATAAGAATAGGTAGAAGTAAATATATAGTACATTCCTCATATTTAGGTAATTAGACATTTTTACCAGAAATTAATTCCCACCATAATTTATGGAATTCTTTCTATAATTTAGGTAGGAGTAAAATGCAAATATGTTGTACACCACAAATTTAACACTCCCAAGACTTTTTTCTACTCTCATTTTCGTGGGCCCTCCTCTGAGGGAGTCAAGCCTAGTCCCTCTCTAATACCATGTTGATTTTTCATAAGAGGTGATATTGTATGTAAAAATGAATATTATTACAATGATGAGTGTTCTATATATAAAGAACATATGGTGAGCATGGTGACCATACATGAAGATATGTGTCCCTTGGGTAATAAATATATTTATACTTTGTATTATATTATACATATAATATAAATATACTTTATACTTTATTATATATATTTATACTATATATTATAAATACATTATTAAATTAATAATATTCTTAATAATTAATAATCATATTATTAATCATAAATATAGTACAATGTCTTTTTGATGCCTCACAAACATCAACACAAAATAGTCTGCTCCAACAGGCCCCCAACACTTACTTTTGGCTCGTCCTGAGCCACTCGGGCAATGTTTGCCTCTCTAACAGATTTTTCCATATCCTGGAATCAATTTGAGATCTCTTCAACAAAATTATTCACGTGTTCACTCTTCTCTGCAACAACCTCCACAATCTGCGCGGTGATATTTTCCTTCATCATATTTGCATATTCCTGTAATGGCTCCTGATGAGCCTGCCTCATTTACTTTTCTTCTTGAATTGACTTAGATTTTGCCTGTCGATTATTTATTTCTTGCATGCTCCTCATCCTCTCTTGAATTTCATATCCTTTTTCTTCTTCTTCAACTCCTGTGTAGCTATATTGATGCCTTCCTCCTTTTTTTACAATGTCTCCAACTTTTCATCCTCTTACAAAATTGTCCATAATTGCACACATTTCTCATATAACTCTGCAATATCCTTAATATTCTACGTCGTGTTCTTCGTTTTCCCTGCAACTTCCTTCTCTCGTTGTGAGTACACTTTTGGTGGAATGGTTGGGATGAAATTTTCTACCAGGTTTGATATTTCTTGTCTCTAGTTGTCCATAGCCCGCACTATCTTTTGGATATTTTATTCTGCACTTAATTCTTTTTCTACTGCGGTGTTTGGAATAGTTTGAAAGACTTCCACAAGTATTTTTTCTAGTTTCTCTACCAGGTGTTGGGGTCTAAAGATGTCTAAAAACATTCTTAGTTTAACATTAATTTATCAACACGGGGATTTGTCTTTTATCTCAAGAATATCAACAAAGTCTATGCAGATAGCTCGTAGAGGCTAAAATCGTGTAGTTAAAGAAAATATGAGTTTATCAACAATCAAGTTCCTCAAACATTCATTAAATATTCTAGGAATTGAAATCTAATGTTGTGAAATGGAAAGGAGATAATTAATCTATTGAATTCATTTTAACTAAAAGAAGTAATTGAATCTAAATAAAGACTTGTAGAATTGACTATTACTATGAATCAAATTACTGGAAAGGAAAAGGCGAATTACTCTATCTATGTAAAGAAATAATGATTGTAATCTAATCTAAAGAGACAACAATTGTACTTCTATTGAAAGGAACAACAATTGTGAATCTAAGTAAAAGGAACAACGAATATGAAATTATGAGGAATTGTCATGCATCAAACCTCAGTGATAGAAACTGGGAAAACAATCATTTAATGCTTAAGGAAATGTCTATTTCTTGCACACAAATGATATAAAATCATCAACACACTTATGCATTCATTTAATTAATGTAAAAGAGAGTTGAATCACAAAATAGAAATTGAACTGATACAATTACAGGTCGAACAGTAGCTCCTTCAGACTGGGCCCTTGGTCCTTAGAAGCACTGCTACTCGAAACTCAGTATGTAGAAATGGTAAAACCGTTCAAATATTTAATTGATTTCATAGCTGGTACAACATTTACAAAAACTACTAACACAGAGAAATTCTAAGTTCTGAGTTCTTGGGTGCAATTCTTCTATATCCCTTCCAGGATCTATTACCCCTTATATATTACAATAATCTAGGTAAATTAAGCTATCCTGAGGATCGAGAGATCCTCAATATTTCTTTACTATTATAAAGTTACAATATAAGAAACTCAATCATCTTCAAAACTGCCTTGTGCCAAAAAGTCCTCAACCTCCAATAGCTTGCGCATCTTCAAGATTTACTTTGCTATCTTGGGTTTGACAATATTTAACCAATCCTGTAACAAAATCAAACAATTCCAATCATATTTTAGGATCTATGTAATCTAATTTCAACAATAACGGTAAAGGGTATATTATTCATTTTCTATCCTATTTTCTCCTAATTAACCTAAAAGTCAATCAAGATGATATCATGAAATGTGGAAGAAAGGAAGATATTTATACCTTTTTCATAACCTAACATACCCCCCATATTACCTTCTTGCATGTCCTCATGCAAGCTAAGATATTACATGTAAAGAAATAATGTTGTAAGGTGAAAAGGTTGG
>WSFP011455474.1:0-19353 GCA_009831015.1 Picea engelmannii | reverse complement strand
ACACAGAAATAACAGTTTCACCCATTTCCGTGTCCAGATGAAATTTGTTAGACAATGTGGGAATGCGCATACCCTTCCTCGAAGCGGCTCAAGCCTCCATTACCCCTTATGTCGTATAAGTAGTCTTTCCTTTCACTGAGTTCGTAAGATGGTGTGAGGAGCAGTATTTTCAGGAATAAATGGTCATATTGAATAAATTAGGGTTAGAGGTTTTATGTGAAATTGATAGTCCATCGCTTCGACACACCCTCAGTGTTGGCATCAGAAGTCACTCCTAGATTGCAGCAGGAGTAAGCCTAATGCCCATCAATTGATGTCACTATTTTTTGATAAAGGGTGATGAATGGAAGTAAACACAGAACAATATCATTCTAGCTCAGAAACTAGGCCAGGCATGCACAAGTAGATGAGGTCTTGGTTCAACTTTAGACAATAAGTTGTAATAAGGGTGAGTAGGAGGAAGACTTCTGTGAGGAAATGCGAAGGCCTATTGTAGGCATAAAGCTTCTAACAACTTGTAGAAGAAAACTTTGAACACAAGAACCTATTATATTCAAAAGCAGAAACACTAAAAGAACATAACAACGTTATAATAAATCCTTTATCATAACATGGTCATGATGATTCATGTGAATCAATCAATCGTGAACCCTTTTAGTATGAGATCGAAACCAGATGAAAAAGAGAGCTTCCTTACATTGAACCAGAAAATTTCATATGTAGATACATAGCCAGGAAAACTAGTGCTTCATTAAAACATTACAGTTAGGAGCTCTGCTCTACCATCCATTCTGACACAAATACAAAAAATGATTATATATACTTAGGGAAATTCGCCACCTTGGTAGTAGGAAGGTAGCTGAAACATTAAAGTCCAAATTAGCATGTGTAGGCTCCTCTGGTTAGATGAGGACATCATATTGACATGGCTTCTTTAGGAAAACCTGCACACAGGACGATCTTGGGTAGACTACCTGCCAGAACCTCCATGTCTTACATTTAAGGAGTGAGGTGAGGTTTCAACCACCTCCTCCTACCTTTATTTACCTCTAGCAGGGATCAGGATTGAGGCCAAGTTGAATTGGTACCTGGAGAATGTGATGATGCCTCCTGTAGCTAAACCCAGCTCTTTGGCCCTTTGCACAACTCTTTTTGTCACCCAGAGTGACCACGGGCTGTGACCCTGTGCCTATCTTCAAAGGCGCTTTTCACATTTCGCGTTTTGGAGTTTCCTGATGTAGTAGAAGAGCGACCCCTTGTCTTTTGAAGTCTCGGTAGACGAAATGCCTAAACGGCTAATCATTTCACGTTTCAGAGTTTCCCAATGCAATGGATGAGAGCGACCCCCTGTCTTTTGAAGTCGCGGTAGCTGAAATGCCGAAATGGAATCATTTTGCGTTTCGAAGTTTCCCAATATAGTGGAAGAGAGACCCCCTATCTTTTGAATTACCGGTAGCCGAAATGATGAAACGACTAATCATTTCATGTTTCGGAGTTTCCTGATGCAGTGGAAGAGTGACCCCTTATCTTTCAAAGTCCCGGTAGTTGAAATGATGAAACAACTAATCATTTCATGAATTTTTCCATAAGAGATGAGCCCATGCGCTAAACCTCGTGCAACTCTGCGACTCAAGCTTACCCGATGACTGTCAATCTGCTCCATCTATGGATCCTTGTTGTTGAAAACAAAATGCCCGCTCACTTGGTTTTAAGCCTGAAATGGACTTCTTTTGTGTGCTGTGCTTGGAGGTCATGATTGCATCCTTTGAATAAAACACATTTGATGGGTTTTTAAACCCCATTTCTACGCATTTACACCAAGGGCTTGAAATCGGAGAGAAAAACCCCCTTGCAAGAATTGGCGCTAACAGAATGCCCATCAGAAGTAAAAACCTTGTTTCTGCAAACCATTCTCAAATATGAACACCATTCTGAGAGTTTTTCGTTGCCATCTAGTGTAAGCGTCATGGTCATCAAATTCCAGTGGTCTTGTTCTCTGCTTAGTCAAATTTTAGGGTTGGATAATGAAAAATTTCTAGTAGAAGTCACGTTAGGTTTCCTGTTGACCTATTTTATGTCATGGTCTTGTCGGTCGGTCTGTGTCAATTTTTACAAATTCATCGTTTATAATATGCATCAACAACTAGTAAATTTCAATTTATTGAGACACTTCAGATACTACACACACTTGCTGACAATGTTCCTCGAATCTAACAAAACCTAATTTCTAGAGGCTACATTTATTTCGACTGAATGTAAAAGGATCACCATACTTATTTTCATCAATAAGATTATGTCCAGGGTGTATAGTATTATCTTCGATTCAGACCTGCCAAGGGTTCTGGAAGAAATGAAAATCTCTTTACAACCAAATCCAAAGAGCAGGGTAGGATATTGGATGTTGTTCATACAATCTATTGTGATTTGGGTATATGGATATCAGGAAGGACCTTACCTTTTACCAATATTTTTGACTCCCAGAATATTTTCTTTGGAGTTCATCAGAAAAATGATCATCTCAGAGGTAGAGCATTTTCTGAAGGCACACAAGGCTTCTAATTTAAAATTTCCTTTCATAGTAGGACCCTTTGTGGTAAATGACAAGTCCTATTTTCCTTAGATCCAATCCAAACTCAGTGAATTTGGGTTCACACAGTTGCAAGGGAGGAAATATGATCCTCATCAGATCATATCAAAGAGAACATTGGCAAGCAGACATGGTCCTTATGAACATGAGAATGTTGAAGGATTCGATAAGCTGGCTAATATAGAAACCTATGTAGATATGGAGGTCACTTTGCAGCATGATCAGACAAAACAAATAGAACTATCCCCTCAATAGAACCCAACGTAGAAACCTTCTCCTAGGTTGGTTGTCAAAGCTCCTAAATTGAGTGTTTATAATAAGAGGAGCAGTTCAAAAGCCATGGGTACCAGTAGTCAGCAATATATTCCCAAGAAAATGAAAATTACATCACCCTCTCAAGTGGTTGACCTGGAAGAAGAAGAACCCAAAGAGAAAATGAGCATGGAGATTGTGGAAGGTGCAACCAAGAATGAAGAAGCTGGTACAGGAAGCATGCCACAAAGTGGAAGTAACACAAGGGTTTTTAGCAGCAAGAAACAAATATTTAGCAAGACACCTGGGACAGTTTATCAATCCAAAGAGGACTTGATGAACCAGTATGCTGTAAAAGGAAGTATGGCCAACAGTGAGATAAGAGACCTGTTGCCCGAAGTAGAGAAGATCTCCCAGCATAAGACGTCCCTGTTCTCAGTCAGAGATGTGGAAAGAAAGATGTTTAATATAGCAATAAAAAATGATGATTAAGTGTCTGAAATCAAGATGTACTATGAGAATATTGGTGCCCAATAAAAAGTAAAGTTTCACAGGAATGCTAGTGACATGATTTATTTGGACTACCTAATTTTAAGTCTGAAAGTTTCAATATTGACAACACATGCACTCAAACTAGATGGACAATTGAAACAGGAAAAAGCATCCAAAAATGCCTGGTTGACACAGGTTAAAAGGTTAGAATCTAAAGGCCCTCAAGGGGTAAAGGCTTCTTTGGATGAGAAATATAATATTATCCAAATCCTAAATAAAAAGATGAAGATGTCCCCTACATATCATCCACAGACAACAGACCTAGCTGCTTTAGAGAAGAAGAAGGAAACATTCAGACAAGAAGCACTCAATTACAAAGCTAAAGTGTTGCAGTTAGAAAAAGAGAAAGAGAATTGGTCACAAGCACAGGTAGCAACATCAGATATGGATGTCATCGTACCTTCTAATATAGAGGTTGGATCAAGCACTGAGGGTTTGGTTCAAGTTATGTCCCAGGTAAGATTAAAAACAGGGGATATCAAGGGCCTCAAAGAGGTCATAGAAAAGTTGAAACAAGAGATGAAAGTAAAAGATGAGAATATGGCTCAACTCCACAGATATAATCAAGATTTTCAAGAGAGAGTGAACAAGCTGAAAACAAGGTTAAAGGGAAAAACACTATTACAGGGAGCTAAACATGTGATATGGGATGCTATTGCTGCAGAGGTTGCTAAATGCAGGGTTTATCTGAATTTTATAGATGACAAAGATGACGTGGTTTCCACGGACCGGATTAGGTGTACTATTGTTAATGAAATATTAGCCAAGAAGCCCTCAGAATGGGCCCAAAATGCTATTGATTTGCTAAATTATGTGCCCACTACTGATATTCAAACTATTGGGGTAAAGGACATAACTGCGTTGATCATTTGGGCCAGGAGGATCATCACCAAGCACAACCTACTCAAATCGATTCAGAACAAAGCTATGCAAATGGAGAGCAGTATACAAGAGTTTAAAGATACATTTGAACAATTGTTTATCAAGGGCCTCCTACCATTTTGGGATGGAAAAGGTTCATTATACAATCAATAATACTACAATTCTCTCCTCAATCAGTGTAGGATGGACCATTCCAAATTTGAAGCTATAGAGGAAAGTTTGAAAGGCTCAAGTCTGGTAGAGCATTTGGCTACAGAATTTGAAATTTTGAATAAATTTAAAACAGTGAAGGTTGGCTTTCTGACTATGTCTTATGCCATGTGCATTGACCTAGAGATTTTGATTAAAGAGATGATGGATTACAAAATTCCCTCTGACTCACAATGGAAGGAAATCATGTGGATGGGTAAGACAAAACGCAATTTCCCCAGAACCAGTAAATGATCTCCAGGTGTAATCAAATTTTCATATTCAACAGAAGATTAGAACGAGATAGATGGCATGGAGGAAGCTGAACAGTCAGAGAATTTGTCCCTAATTTTGAAACATTTTTGTTAATCATTGTAAATCGGTTCATATATCGAAACTGTAAGTCGAAATTGTTTTAATCAGTTTTAGAAGGTGAAACTCTTCAATTTCATCCATTGTAATCGAATTGTATAAATACTAGGATACTTGAATGAATTAATGTTGGAAGAAGTGAAAGAGCACCCTTTTGGTTGTTTCGAACTCTATTTGTAATTTTCTGAAGTTGAATTGAATATAAATGCAAAAGATTTTGAAGTCTCTATGAAAATATTCTAAAGGTGGTGATATGAGCTTTGTCTCCCCTCATCATATGTATTTCATGTGATCTATCATTTCATTTAAATTTTCTTCTGTTTAAATTGGATAGTTAAGGGCCCATAATTCATCTTATGATGCTTTTGGCTTAAGCAATTTAAACTATGTGATTGTCTTCTTAACTAATTCAGAATTCATTTCAGTAATGCTCTGATGCAGTTATTTGTTTTCTTTATCTTCTTACACTCTATTTAAATTCAAGAATAACTCAGATTCATCGCCTTATTTAGCCTTTTTCCTCTGGAGAGTTCTACCAGCTGAGCATTTTTTTCGTTCACTTTTATAATTTTGTCTCCATAGCCCTGAGTGTTCCTCCCCTTCTTTTCCAACAATTTTATAAAAAACCCCCAAAACAAAACAAATCTAGCCACCCATTCCTAAATAAATATCAAGTGACATGAGAGATCCCTCTCTGAGTTGAGTAGGATAGTGCCTCAGCTCTAAAGTTGGTTGAAACATTTACCTCTATCGTTTGTCTATTCAACCGGACAAAATTTACAGAGTGCTAACAATATGCACAACTGATTTCCCTTGAACAACAATCCCTCTTGAATCATATAGTCTGTCCACTAGCTCCTATCTCTCAGCACAATATTTTCACATGCTTCATATGCTTCCTTGAAGTCTAGATCATCATTGTACATTTCCTTAAGGTGTTCAAACCCTAAGGTATTCACCTGAAACTCCTGCAAAATCATACATCTCCTGCTCAATGCATCAAAAAATTTGTTATCATTTCGAGAAATATGTTTTATGAAAAAAGTAAAATTCTGCATAAACTCAATCCTCTTTGCATGCCTCTGATTCAATTTTTCCTGTCTGATTATGAATTGTAAATCCTGGTTATCGCTATACAAGACAAATTCCTTTGGAACAAGGTAGTGCCTCCATTTCTTCAAGGCTTGAATTATAGCATAAAATTCTTTATCATATGTGGAGTACTTTCTCTTAGTCTCATTGAGATTCTCACTGAAATATGCAACTGGTTTATTATCCTGGCTCAAGACTTCTCCACTTGCAACTCCACTTGCATCACATCTTACTTGAAATGTTTTTCCAAAATTTGGTAAGACCAGAATTGGACATTCTGTTATTTTCTCCTTCAATATATTGAAGCTCCTCTCGGCCTCCTCTGTCTATTTAAAAGACCCATGCCTCTTCTTCACTATATCCATCATTGGTGCACAAATTCCACTACAATTTCTAATGACTTCCTATAGAAACTTGCTAATCCATGGAATCTTCTCACTTCAAACATACTCCTTGGTGATGGCCATTCTTTGATTGCTTTCACCTTCTCTGGATCCATCTTCAATTCATTTGAAGAGATCAAAAAACCCAAGTAAATGAGTCTTGTCTTCATAAAAGAGGACTTATTCAGATTTATCAACAACTTCTCCTACTGTAGTCTCCTCATCACTAATGTTAGATGTCTCAAATGTTCCTCTTTAGTCTTGCTAAAGACCAATATATCATCTAGATATACGACCACAAAATTTCCAATGAAATCTTTTGGTATTTTGTTCATCAACCTCATAAAAGTACTTGGGGCATTTGTTAATCCAAATGGAATAACAAGCCACTCACACAACCCTTCATTTGTATTAAAGGTTGTTTTCCACTCATCACTTTATCTCATCCTTATCTGGTGATATCCACTTTTCAAATCTATTTTAGAAAATAAATTTGCTCCACTTAAACAATCCATTAAGTCACCCATTCTTGGAAAAGGAAATCTATACCTGATGGTGATCTTGATAATGGCTCTCGAGTCTGTACATAGTTGGTACTACACATGGAATCAAGATTTCTCTGACCAAACTCTTGTCTAACAATTCCTGGACTTGATTCTTTACCTCTTCATTCTCTCGAGGTGTCAATATGTATGCTTATTTGTTTGGCAGTCTTTCTATCGCTATCAAATCAATATGATGGCTGCTACTTATAATGGGTGGAAACAAGTTAGGAAACTCGTCCACTACTATGTCAAAAACATTCTCCAACAACTCTTGAAATTCTTCAGGCAAATCATCCATTGAAGTACTTGTAAGGACAACTCTGGGTTTTCTCACCACAACAAACTACATCTCCTGTTCCTTTTTGACTTCTCTCAGGAGTTCCTTCCCACTCATGAGAAGTATGATTGTGTTGGCTTCTTCTTTTACTTTCTTCTCCTCTATTAGCAACACTATGTGTGTCCTACCATTATTCTCCAAGGTGTAAGTATTTTTCTCCCATCATGAATGGCATTTATGTCAAACTGCCATCATCTTCCCAACAAAACATGACATACATCCATGGGAATTACATCACACAAAATTTCATCTCTGTATCCTCCTATCTTAAATTAAATGAGACATATTTTAGTGACCATTACCTAGTGTTGTTTTTGTAACCATGAGACTTTATATGGCTTTGGATGTGCAGTTGTCTCCAACTCCAATTCCTCCACCATCTCTGTGGATACTAAGTTATTAGTTCTCCCACTATCATTTATATCATTTCATACTCTTTCTTTCATCTTGCAAGATGTCCTGAACAGGCTATTCCTCTGCATTGGATTTTCAATTTCTGCCTCTGGTTTTAAGAGAACCTTCCTCAACATCACAGATGTTCCATTCTCCGCACCTTTTTCTTCAACATTCCTTTTTTGTTCTTTTGAAATGTGAGCTTCACCTCCTCGTTATTTATTTTTCTCGGGACATTCCCAAGACACGTGTCTTGTCTTTCCACAAGCATAACACCTCACTTCTCCTCCTCTACTTCTTCCTCTTCCTCTATAATAAATTCTTCCACCACCTTGTCTTCCTCGGGAACTTCCTCCTCTTTCTGAGTGACTGTGTGGTTTCTCTGTCTCGCCTTTGGATTTATGTGTCTTATCATGGGAAAATCCATTTCTTTGCTTGGGCTTCTGCCTCTGTATCATTGACTCTATTTCTTGGCCAACTTATCCTCTTTCTTCAGAGAATTTTGATAAGCATCCTCTATTGTCCTTACTGACATCATGCTGATCTCATCCTGGATTTCATACCTCAGGCCATTTATGTACCTGACAACTTTTTCCTCATCCTTCTCTCACTGTCCAGTCCTGATATTTAGCTTGTAGAACTCCTCCGTGTACTCTTTTACTGTCATACCCTTTTGTCTTAGGTTCTACAACTTCCTGAACAGATTTATGTGATAATATTTGGGCAAGAATTCAACCTTTATCTTGGCTACCATTTGGTCCCAATT
Source organism: Picea engelmannii (assembly GCA_009831015.1). Classification (NCBI taxonomy): domain Eukaryota; kingdom Viridiplantae; phylum Streptophyta; class Pinopsida; order Pinales; family Pinaceae; genus Picea; species Picea engelmannii. The sequence continues at coordinate 11,003 of WSFP011455474.1, read as the reverse complement.
CTTTATCTTTTGTTTGCCTTTGCTTCTCCTCTTAGTTTGGATTTCATCCCACCACAATGTTGCATGTCCTTTCAGTCTGGTGACAACATGTATCACCTTTTTCTCCTCATCAACATCTTCATAGTCGAAATATTTTTCCATGGATCTTATCCAATCCAACATCTCTTCAACATCCAAATTGCCTTCATACATTGGGATGTCTACTTTGGCTCTAGTTCCCAATTTAACATCTTCTCTCAGTAAGCGCCTTTGAATTTTTTTTCCCTTGCAACTTCTTCGACTTCTACTTCTTCACTTTCTGCATCACTGATGTCCCCAACATCAGGTTCCCTCCTCTGTGATGCCTCCATCGCCTCTAATATTGCATGAATCTCTCTCATTTCTCTTTCTATAACACGATTAGCTAAAGGTGGCTCCACACGTCTCCTTGGTGGCATTGTGTTGACTGTCTCTCACACATAGAGTAAACCTTCGAGCTCTTCTTCATTTATTGAAAAAAATTTCAGTCTTTGATACCACGTGATGGTATCAGACTATCTCCTTTGTCTCATTTGCCTAAAATCTACAGACGAAATCAGGCTCTGATACCACTTGATGCAAGCCCCCCTATTTTGCCTCGGGGTTGCATGACCTCCCGGTCTAGGATCTTTGATTCTCATAACCGAATCGACTCTCTGAAACCTTTATGGTCTCCCTCATGATTGAACAAAGGCCCTTTTTAGTCTTTTGGTGTAGGTTCTATGACACCCGTAACCTCTCCCTTCGTGCTGCTGAACTTTCAAGTTCCAGGCACTAGATCCTTTTTCGTTATCCCTTTCCCATATGTGACCTCGATTTATGTCCTTGCATAAAACCATGATTGTGGGAATGACCAAGAGTGGTTTGGGATCAACCCGATTTTCTCCCCACAATTCACTACCAATCGCCACGCATCCCTTTTGTAATACCCTGGTTTCGATTGTGGCCCGCTCTCAAATTTTTAAAGTTTGAGCACTTTTTGTCCCTACAATCTTATGTGACCGTTGATCTCACGATATCAGGTGGAGCCTCTCGATCAATGGTTCATATATGTCTCCTTTCCTTTATTATCTCCAGATCACGCCTTCTTCGGTCCTTACGATCTATCGATGCGTGTCCCTTTCAAATCAACGGTTGTGATTTTCTTCACAATTCAGGTTTCAGAGTTTTCAACTCTCAAACCTTAATTTCTCTGCAATGGATGATCTCCTGCCACATTTCCTCCTCAAATCCATGACCCTGGCCCACTTTGGGACTTCAGACTTTAGAGATATCAACTCTCAACCTTTGCTTCCCCCCCAAAATGATTTTATCTAAAGCTCGTGATCCATTGATGCGTGTCTCCCACAGATCGATGACTACGATTCACTTTGGGTGTTCACCCGAAGTCCACAGACTTCTTCTGCATGTCCTTCTAAATTATATGACTATGATTTTCTTTGGATCTTCGAGTTTCAGAAATCTCAATTCTCAAATTCTCCACGCTCGATTTTTCCCGGAGCATTTTACCCGAAGTACACAATCGGTTGACATGCGTCCCTCTGGATTTGACGGTCAAGATTCACTTCAGATTTTGGGTTTCAGGAGTTTCAATTCTCAATTGAAACCTTCGAAGTGATTTTTTTCCTGAAGCCTCAGATCTTTTGGAACGTAACCCCCTAACGACCAATGACCAGGTTCTATTTCAACTCTTTGGTGATTTCTCCTCCTATGTGTACACAGAGGCTAAATCTCATGCACTTTGGTCAGATCTAATGATCCAGAATGATCTCACTCCCTCGTGAACGCATCTTAGCTGATGACTCATGTAATCTTTAGAACTTTTTTTCCCTTGAAGATTTATCCTGCTATCTCTCATGAGCTTTCTCCTTCGAACCCTTTGACTCCTTAGAGGGTTACTTTGACACTTAGTCAAATTTCAAATCTGTGCACTCCTTGCAACAGATTCTTATGCAAGACTTAGCTTCTTGTGGGCGATTATGCACACATTGCAGCAGTCTCTTTGCACTCCTTGCAAAGGAAAATTTTATGCTATCTCTTTTGAGATTATGAGTCAAAACAGACTGTGTCACTCCTTTCAGTAGATTCTTATGCAATACTTAAGTTCTTGTGAAACTGTGCACACATTGCAACCATCTCTTTTCACTCCTTGCAAAGGGAAGTTTAACGCTATCTCTTTTGAGCTTCTGAATTGAAACAAACTCTGTCAACGCACTCCTTACTGAATGTATGCACACCTTGCATGAACTCAATGAAGAGAGAAATTGAAACTTATCTAAACACTTCACAATTTCATATACTCAACAATATAACTCATTCATTCATGAAAACAAAAATAACAGGGAATTATAAATAGTAGAAACACCATGCATTGAATAATTTTTTCTCTGTTATATTCATTCAAAAGTAAGATGACTAGAACTATGATAAAATAAAAACTACAACTCAACAACAACTAAATCACAACAATCTCCTACTAATTTGCAACAACCCCATTCAAGCATACCAAACCTCTATTTATTTCAAAGGGTTCTTAGGGTTCCCCCCTGACTACTCGTTTACTTGAGAAAAATAACTTCTAATTAATTTCCATTACATTCAAGACTATGATTAAAACTACCATATCACTCATGATCATTCATATCCCAAGCGTTTGATCTTCTTCAAATTTTGATCATTTCAAAATGATTTGCAGGAAACACAAGCATTTAAGATTCCGAAATGATTCAAAGGCACACTAAGGCGCTGAGTTGTCTCTCCACGTGTGCTTGATGACGATGCTCCTGCATCAACTACCCCTCACTGTGCAAGACATGTCCAATATGATATGGGTGCACACAAACCACAACTCCAATAGGTTGGCTAACTCCATATGATGATATGGTGGTCCTCTGGATGGAGTGATGTTATAAAACCATCGAGTAGGTTGGTTAATGTGCATGTGATGAGGCCAGTTGAGTAGCCATAGGATGGTCATCCTATATTAGAGTGATATTATAACACCCATATAATTATATGGTGGTCCTCTAGATGGAGTGATTTTATGACACCATGGTTCTGCTGTCTGGAGTTGACGATAGGTGGTACTCCTGGATTGGAGTGGTGTTATATCATCTAGATAATGATATGGTGGTCCTCCGGATGGAGTGATGTTATAACACCATGGTCCTTTAGAGTGGAGTTGAAAATAGGTGGTCCTCCGGATTGGTGTGATGTTGTAACACCTAGATAGCTATATGTCAGTTCAACTAGATTGGAGTGATGTTATAACACTATAAATGATGATAAGGTGGTCCTCCTAGATTGAGTGATGCTATAACACCTAGAAAATGATAAGGTGGTCCTCCTGGATTGGAGTGATGGTATAAAACCTAAGTAATGACCGTATAATCCTCCTTGTGGAGTGGATGTGATGCCTTGAAGTGTTGGCCAAGAAAAACCTTTCCTATGATGTAAGAAGTCAAGTAAAATTTATAAAGTTGTGAAGAAAATCCCAAGCTCTTGCAATTTTGAGTCATTTTTTTTTCTTTACTGACCAACCTGTCCCAAATTCAGTCTCCATGTCATGGATGACATATTTTTGAAGGTTCATGGGTATATTCAAGAATGGAAGATGTATATTCTCTTTGAAGCATTGAAGGAATGATTCCTTCAACCTATTCATGCCAACTTTCCCAACATTTGTCATTCTGATATTCCCAGAGACAACATCATATTCTACCTCAATTTTGTATGTACCAATGAAATATGCATAACATGTACTGGTGGTGCAAACAATTTGTGTCCCAAGAGTGGCTGGGACATTGGATGTCTCTGCTCCCTGTTCCACATTCTTAGAGGTTTTTGTGATTGATTTTCTCCTCAATATTTTGCACAGTCCAAGGGTTGATGGGGAATCAATCGATTCCCTTTGATAGGTTTTCTTTGGTTGGATTGTTTTAGTGTATTTAGTAGATCATTCTTCCACATATTTGGCAAGCATGGGAAAGTCCATACCTTCTAGTTTATTCACTTCTTCTGTTGGACACACTGACCACACTTAGAGGGGGGGGGGTGAATCAATGTAGGGTTCTTTACAAACGTTTCCCTTCACAAAACTCCTTAGTTAACAATCACCATTTACTCATTACTTATTATTGTCATTTATAACCAGTTCAATGTGAAGATATATCAACAACATGTAACAACAACATATATCATCAATAATTCATCACTACAAGGAACACAAATAACACAAGATGTATGTACAATTTCCTTTTTATTATGGACTACAATCCTCGGGTCATCAACAGCAAATTAATATAGTACAACTCTATAGTGCAAGACTCAGCTTACACAAATCAACACCAATTGAGAGGAGGATTCAATCCTCAACATATACCAATATGCCAATAGGTGCGCAACCTGTCAATGGTGCAACATGTGTATGTACACACCCTACTAGTAGTACAACTCGCGTATGTATACAGTCTGTCTGTAATACAAACTGTGTATTCCTTCTGAACAATTAGGATTTTCTCTCCTTGATAAACTCAGATCCCCTATAGCCTTCAGTCACATCCACTTTTGTCTTTCACTGTCCAATTTGAACCATAACCAATCACAATACATCTATGATCTCCAACAACTTACGCATGCCCCTCAACCATACAATATGAATGGTACTTAATCATGTATAAGCAACCGATACTATGGAAATCATATCAATACTAAACCATAAGAGTGTTTCTCACTCTATCAATCAATCAACATAAACATATCACAACAACCATACCAAGAATGCCTTAAGCATTTACCATACAATAAGCAAGAGTATCCATCAAGACAACTATGTAACCATACTAGAATTTCTATGGAGGATATGAGATTATAGAATGAAAATATGGATCTTTCTTCAGACTTCAATAACCTGGCACCAACTCACACTCAAGTCTTCATGACTTCTTCCAACTGTATGCACTCTGACCTACTTCAACCTGCGTGTGTATGCTCCCTACCTCACTGTAGCCCGCGTATGTATGCTCTATGGACCACTATTGCTCGTGTACTTCTTCAGAAACTAGGGTTTCTGAACTTCCAAAACTTTCTCCATTAATACCTCAGACTTACAAAAACTTTGATGCATCCATGAGATCCTCTAGTCAATCTCTCTCTTAGAATATATCTTCAATATATGCTCAAGAGATATATGCTACAATAGACCGTTGCCTCTTATTTATACTCTCCAAGTAGCTTCCTTAGAAGCATCTTCTTGGACACTTTGTCCACATAGCCACTTTGTCCACATAGCTATGTCCAACTTTGTCCAATTGCCACTTGTCCATATATCCAATAGCCACTTGACCACTTAACCTACTTTCCTCATTTTAGGGTTAACCCTCTAATAACTACTTTCCATAAATATAATTTTCTACATTTACTTTATTATTTAAATAATCCTCTTTGACTTTATCACTTCACTTTATTATTTAAATAATTTATTCTTTGTAAGCACTTTGACTTCTTTGACTTTTTGGGGTTTCTAACCAACATATGAGGGTCCTCCAATTTCATAAGACCATAGCTCTCAAACCGTGAGGAGTTATGTGACGTTCCACATACCAACGGAAATGGCATGAAAAGAACTATCCATCTAGGATAGTTTCACTGAAAAATTCACTGATATTCATCTCATTATTCCACAATTAAGCATGGGTTCTCTAACCATACTTATAGAATAACTCAACCATAAAGCATCTTCCCATGAGGGCTTTCACCATAAGGGGACCAATTTGGAGTTCATCCATTTTTACTCCTTATCAACCATGATGAGACAATAATGAGTAATATTTACATCAATCCAACTATGCATCATATATCAATGAATCCATATCGATCCATCTTCATCTATGCATCATATATCAATGACAACTCATTGATCCATCTTCATCTATGCATGAAATCATATGACTATGATTCCACTTGACATCAATACATTGACATCAAGGAAAATACACGATCCATCGATTACTACATCAATATACTATGACAAAACATTGTTCCTTTGACATCAATCCTTTGGCATCAATGACAACATGATCCAACAATCTCCCCCTTTGGCATTGATGGCAATACCAAGATTGATGTCAACACCAATAATTGATTGAAACATGTAGAGAAGGAATTGGTATAAATCAATAGTTATCTCAATCACATCAATGTGACTATTTGTCCCCCTTTGACATCCCTAGAAAAGGGTAGTTCTCTCTTTGGGGATGCTCCCCCTACCTGAATTCCTTTGATCTTCCTCTGAATAATCTCTCCCTTTTTAAACAAGGGATATCACTTTGATGTAATGCTGAAGATATATCGCTCATGCTCCCCTTGTGACCATCACTCCCCTTGGAACTATGCCTCTATGTTCTTTCTCCAAGTATAGGTCTCTTTTTCCAAGTATTTATCTTTTCATCTGATAAATATCTCCTCCTGGAATCATGGGAAGAAGAATGACTCCCCCTATGGGTATGTCTCCCATTTCTTCTATGTAATATGAACAATATGCTAACACTGCAATATGCTTCTGCTGCAAATGCTACTGCTGAACTGGAACAAGATCAACCACTCTTTCTATGGTGATCCTTGGACTCGCCCATGCATCAAACTCATGCCATACCATACATCATGAAGAAAAATATATGTCAACAATGAATAGATAATCATGAAAAAAAAACATCAACCATGTACATCATGTGCCATATTATGTGCCAACCATGCACAAAACCCATGTAAATCAACCATGTACATCAATACCATACAATATGCCATAAGATGTCATCAATGGAGTGTATCAACCATATGCCTATACTAACATGCCAACCATGTGGCACATACCCCCTTCCTTCCTTGGGACTACATGACCTACTGATATTGGATCTTCAAACTCCTGAGTCGAATTGACTCTTCGGGCCTTCAATAGACCCTAAATTCTCAACACATAGGTCCCTTTTGTGTTACCCACAAGTTTAGGCTACCCATGATTTTACTCTCTGATGCTCTTGGAAACACCCAACTTTTTGAATGCTAGCCCCACACTAATATATTTCTCCTAAGTGACCATGGACTATGACTGTGGACCAACCCTTCACGATTTCGGGCTTCAAAAATATTACGAGCTCTGACTTCAGTTCTTCCTGAAACGCTCTCCTTCGAATCTTTGGATCTATGATGCATGTCTCCTTGGATTTTGATGGCCCCACTATACTTCGAGTTTCATGACTTCGTGAAATTCCCTTTCTCCTTATGCACAAACCTCCAGACTCCTGACTTTCGGATCTCCTAATCCACTGCCATGTGTCCTCTATGCAACCAACGGTCGATATTACTTGCGACTCTATGAGTTCACAACTCTCCTCTTACAACACCTCCAAACTTCCGAACCACAAAGTGCTGAAACACCTTACGACCAACCTTCGTGTAATTCTCCCAGATCTGATGGTATGGAACAATCTTACTTTCCTCTGGAATGGATCTGGTTCATTGATCTTGGGAAACCTTAAAGGGTTCCTTCCTTTGAAGACTTCTCTCCACTCTCCCTCCTGAGCTTGTTCTTCCTCGGGCTTTTTCCTCCATAAACTCTCTTTTTTGAAACTTAGTTGAAAATTCAGTCAGTGCATGACTTGCAACAGGTTCTCCTCTGAACTCCAGCCACTCTGTAGGCAACTTCATCTATTCCTTTTGACTTTTGAGTTGAAAGACTTGATCATGCACTCCTTGTGGATAAACTCTCTCAGATTACCTCTCAAGATCTTTTTGAATCCAAATGGACTCAGTCACACACACCTTGCAGACGCTTTGTAGTCCTTGCACATATAAGTTCACGTCATCCCTTCTGAGTTGTGAGTCAACATAGAATCTATCAATTCACACTTGCAAACACTATGCACACCTTGCACTCACTCGTAGAAGAGAAACAATTGAAACTTATTCAATCTTCACAACGAATCATACATCTAACCATGTAAATGCATTCATAAAGTCAAGAACAAGAAATAATAGAGAGTTTCAAATAAGCAGAGAGTCTACCATTCATTCATCTAGATAGACACTACAACAACATACATTTGGGAAAACACTACTCTATTATATTAATTCAACAATCACATACATGGATTCATACACTATTCTTCAACGCTCTACAACATATGCAATAGATTCAATGGATCCTCACAACTAGAGAGCCAACAACAACTACAATGACAATATACAAAATAGATTCAACAACCTTCTCTCAGCAATAATAAAATCCTTTATACAAGAGGGATCTTCGAGTTCTTTCCCTCCAACGAATCTAGACTATCCTATCAAATTAAAAGCTATCAACTACTTAACATTTCTTACAATAAATATCCAAGTCATACAGATAAGAGCGAAAGCTTCATATCTGTACTGAAATATTTAACATTAGAGAAAAATACATTCCTCGATGTCTCATGATCCATATAACTCTACAACATTTAAAGATGTTCTTTAATTACAAATCTTTTCAAAATATTTGCATGATACACATTCTTCAAAATTCAAATGTATTCAAAACGTGCACTAGTGCACCCATCTATCATCTGCATGTGCATTGCTGGCGATGCTCCTGCATCACCAAGTGCCTCAAACAAGTGTCATATCACTCATGATATGCATCTACCAAGAACCAAGTGCCACAACCATGTATCTCAACCATCAAGAATCATAACAAGTGTCTCATCTATGTCATCCCATACATCATGTATAAAGGTATATGCTAAACATGAAAAACCAATGATGTGCTTTATCCAAGTACTATCACCCACAAACATATGGCATCTATGAGTGCATCAGTCATTGCACTAAGCATGTATCACCATATGTACCAAGCAAGTGCATCAACCATGCACCAATATCACAACAATATGAACTACAATCAAGATGCGACCTCATACATGTATGCCATAAAACATGTGCCAATCATACTTTTGGTACATGCCCCCAAAAAGTTTACCAATCATGCATCAACTATATATCAAGCTATGACTCATCAATGATTTACAACATGACCACCTCATCAACTCATCAACTATATGTCCCACTATGTAGCCCATATTCATGACAAATTCATGCACCAAGATATCCAACAAATGTGCATCTCACAATACACTATAATATATATCAATGGAACTCAAATAAGTACCAACCATGTACCCTAAATGATATTCCTCAACCATCATTCACTTCATAAAACACTAAGCATCCAAAACTGTGTACTAGAAGTGTGTCTCAATAGACTAATGATATTTCTAGCTAGCATCATCATGATATATCTCATAACCAAAGTGCCATAACTTCACTGTCAAAACCAGGATTGTTCCTCAACCGAAACATATCTCAATCCACACTCTAGGGTTAGTACTATGCATCCACACTCAACCATATGTCATCACCATACATACATCAATTATGTATGCCAACATGTAATCATGAAAACCTGCAATATACCATGTTAGACCCTACAACACCGAGTTATACCATCATACCATACTGCAACTCATATCCATAACCTTTTTCCTAAGGATTTTACCACAGATACACGACCTTCTATACAAATAGCTCACATATGTATGCAACGGTTACCATTGTAACCCGCGTATTCTTCTGAAGATGTCAAACTTGAGCTTCCCTTAGGGCTACCACTTTTTTCTAATTGTTCAGTCTTCTTCACCCACTTCTAAAGGTGTCCCAGCTTCTTAGAACTTGAACTCTGAGCTTCCATGTTTTCAAAAATGTCTTCCTTGGTAACTTCATGCTTTGTTCTAGTCATTCTATATGGAGCACTTCTTATGGATTGTCTTCTTGTGTTCCAACAATCCTGGGATTTGTGGCCAAATCCAATACAGTTGTAGCATCTCATGGTGTGATAATGAGTAGCAATGTGTCCTACTTGATTACATCTTCAACAACTTAGGGTGTTATGAAATCTTTCATTATCTCTCCTTGCATAACATTTGCATTCCAAATATTTCTGAACATATTCATTACATGAGTAACAGTGACCATGAAAAACATTTTCATACCTTTGCTTTGGTGTCCATATTGAAGGTGTCTCTCTTCTTTTAGGTGTAAATATGGCTTCTTGATGTCTTACTTTCTTTGTTCTTTTGAAACTTTCCTTTCCTTGTGTAGATGGTTTACTTACAACATTATTTCCATCCTTTGAGAGTGAGGGACTTGCCTCCTGCTTCTTTGAGGTGCTTGATTCAACATGTGTAGCTTCTTTGTTGTATCCAATACCTGATTTATCATTTGGTGATCTTTGACTATCCAAGATTTCATTCAATATTGTTGAGCTATTCAATAATTTATTTGACTTCTCTACTTTCTTTCTAAGATCAACAACTTCAGCTTCCATCTTATGACACGACTCTTCTTTTTCATTTATTTGATTCTTTAGTAGTTCCTCTACTCTTTTGGATTCTTCAATTTGGGTTTTGATATGGACATTAACTTCAAGACTTTTTCTAATCTCATCATCTACCTTCTTGTTCTCTTCTATTTCATTCTTTAGTCTTTTGATCTCTTCTTCCTTTTCTTCTAATTGAGACTTTTTACTTTCTTCTTGTTCTTTGAGCATTTCCTTTAGTTGCAAGATATGCTTTTTGATTATTTTCAAGAAATCTTTTAGTGTTCTCTGAAAGATAGCTATAGTCTATATAACTATGGTCATAGTTGTATTCATATAGACCCTAATCAACTTTGTTTTTAAGCTTTGAAAGTTCTTATTCTACCTCTTCCATGGGATAATCATCATTTGATTCTATACAAACTATTTCTAGATCTTCTTCTTCACATGTAGAGAAACATTCAACATCATCACATTTAGAATCATTCCAATTAGAGGATTTTGGATATTCTTTACCTTCATTGTTCTTGATGGAGTTGTGTTTAGTGTCTTCCTTCTTGTTTTGGTATGTCTCCTCTAG